>CM031237.1:598128156-598350617 GCA_018340775.1 Taxus wallichiana var. yunnanensis | reverse complement strand
AAGGCACAAACTAAAAAAATTAGGACAAGATCAAGTCCTATTTGAGTGCTTTATCCATCTCTCCAAAAATCTAAGTGTCGGTTAGATCACATCCTCGGCTAGAAATCAACATACATCATGATCTATTTGTCTTCAATCTTCATGCCATATTTGTGATGCTGCTCGGACTAAAAAGGAGAACAAATTTGGGTACCAACACCTTGTAATAATATTTTCCCTTAGAAATGTGGTTGTTGTAGCTGTTGTACAATCCTTGGTAGGTGTTACTTATGCCCATCTTGTCAAATAATATGTGCAAGTGATTACATAGAGTGATCTCATCCTATGTACGAATGGAAAATGGGGCCTACAAAATCTATGGCCCACTTTTTAAATGGCTCTGTACTTGGAATAGGGTGTAAAGGCATTTCATCCCTCCACCCTGGTTTGCCAAGGTGCTGACAATGATCACATGCCTTGCAATACTCTTTACAATCTTGATATAGGGTCTCCCACCATAACCTAGCTTGTAATATCTTACACGCAGTGGCATCCCCTACATAGTGTCTACCTACACTTCCTCCATGTGCCTCCTCCATAATAGTTAGGTGCTCATGTTCTAGCACACACCAATGAAACACTTCATCGCGTCCTGATTGTACAAATCACCACTAACCAATATGTAGGGTGTGACACATATGGATAACTGCTTTCACTCTAATGCTTTCATGTCTTCTAGTGCCACACTAGTTTTTACAAACACTACAATATCCTCTAAGTCTGAGGGCATGCACCACAACCTAAATGGTTGTGCGTCGGCATGGTATCCTTAATGTTTTGTGTGTCCTCTCCCCGAGTCAATTCTAGACAAGTGATCAAGTCCGTACTCTCCCTAGCTTGACAACCACTTTGTGAACTCAAATTCCAAGAACAATAGGACACATTGACATATGTGCCCTTGCATAATGGGCTTGTTTACCAATTATTTTAATGTCATGTGGTCTGTGTAGAATACAAATGGTGTTACCAGTAGATATTTCCTAAACTTATGCATTGCGTATATTATGGATAGTGCTTCGTGCTCGATAGTGGTGTAATTTTTATCTATCGATGTTAACTTTCTACTTGAAAAACACAAGGGATGGTCAATAATCCCTTCACCGGTTGTGCGATCTTGCTCCAACAAATGTACAGCAGGCATCCACATGAACATGGAAAGGCTTATCCCAAATAGGGAAATGGAGTATGGATGCGGTGACAAGCCTATCCTTTAAAGTTTTAAATTCCCTAAACTATGCCTCTCCCCAATGAAAGGCACTCTTGTGTCTAAGTAATTCCTCCAAGGGTGTGGTGATCTTGGCATATCCCTTGATGAACTTCCTATAGTAACCCATATGCCCAAGGAATCCATGCACGATGCTTTGGCTAGTAGGCTCCCTAAATCCAAAATGATTACTATCTTGGAGAGATCTACTAGTTATCCTTCCTTACATATGATATGTCCCAATCAAGTTCCAAATGGCATAAAGCAAAGACACACTTATTAATGTTGAGGGATATCCTCACCTACGACACCTTTCAAACATTAGTTTTAAGTTATCACAATGGTCTTTGACTATACCATACACAGTCCAATCATCTAAGTAGACCTGAAGAAATTTCTGAATGAAGTCCTAAAAGGCTTGTACTAAAATACGCGAGAACACAACATGTGCATTCTTTAACCCAAAATAAATGACCGTATAGGAAAAACTTCCCCATTCAGTGGTGAAAGTTATCTTTCTCTGGTATTCCTTTGCGATCCTCACCTGGTGGTACCCTAAGAAACCATCTGTGAAAGAGTAGACTTCGACCTTAGCCACTCTCTCTAAGATTTCTTCAGTAAACGGGGTTGGGAAGGGATCAATTCCACATACTACATTCACATATCTATAGTTAACATAGATCCTAATCCTTACATAATTTTTGATGTTGATGACCATTGGGCTTATCCATTTTGAATCTTCCATAGCCTCAATGATACATGTCACTATCATTTTTTCTATCTCCTCCTTGACCCATACACACAAATTTGGGTTCATCTGATATGGCCTTTTTTATATTAGGCATGCACCTTCCTTCAATTTTATCCTCATCTCCCCCAAGGAATGGTGGATGACTTTGAGTTCATGATACCAGCGAGGGAATAAATCTTGGAATTCACATAACAAATTAATGATCTTTCGAGATCTCCTTCTCCAACCAATAGTTTCTAATGATATCTTCCTTGGGTTATTCTTCTAAACCAATGTTAACCTTCTTCATCTTTAGGGGCTCATGGTAAGTGTGCATCCTTTCATTAGTGATATCTATAACATGGCACGTACCTATAGAGTGGTTAGCATCTAGACATTCCATTTCCTCTCCATCTATGACATAAACCATCTTTCCTTTTCCTTCTCTATACATGCATGCTCAAACTGCATCTCCTCTCACTCACCCTCATCAAAGTGCACCTCTCAACTGGGCTCACCTAGAAAATATAGTAGAATTTCTTCCATCAAGGCACTATCCCCCATCATAAGGTGTTTGATCACTTGGAATGCCTTATCCACTCATGGATTTGTGCTCCAATATTAAAAATCTTGGATGAGATCAGTTGTCATCTCCTTCAAATTTCCCATTTGATGGCATGTTTTTGAGTGGATATACCATGCGCGTGGATAACCTTTTAGTTTTGAATACAACTTATGAACCCACAATGATGGTGATAATGCTTATGTTCCTCCTATCCAGTCATCTCAAAACTTGGATATGAAATGAAGCGGTCTCTTTACCATGGTAGTATTGTATGACCGTAGGCACGTTGCTCCTAGAAAACCTTACAAAAACTTGATTCTTACCTCACACCACTCTAGGAGGTTCACCCGATGTGTAGCTCACTAGTGCACCGCAGATCTCAAGTAGGTTATAACTGAGCATCCCTCTTCTCTTCCTCATTTTTTCACTGAGCTTCCATGTCCTATAAGAAAATTTTAGGGTATACCCCTCCAGAGTAACTTGGTAACTTCTTTCCTCCTAGGCACTTGAGTGAGTGCACCTTGGTCACTCTTATTACAGACCCCCTCAACTATTTCCCAATTAACTCATAGGTCCATGCACCCAATTGTCACACGTCATGCTTGTTGTATCACTTACAGAATGAGCATCCTCAAATTGGATAACTCCTTCTATAGGGTGAATTATCTTTGGGTCTCTAATGGAGCACACATAAATTCTATCAAGGACCTCTTCTCCCAAAGGTTTAGTGTAAGGTACCAACTTCCCATCATCAAAGGGATGATGACCCATTCTTCCTTGTTCTCAAAACTGATATATCCTTTATTGAACCTTAGGTTAGCATTGTTCTTATAGCACCATGGGTGCCCAAGCAATGCTAGAAAATTGTCTACCTTGGCAAGTGCCAAGACTTCGAATTCTCTAGTAAACTAGCCCCCTAAATGGTGATCACTACATCCTTCAATACTCCAATGGGCATTGCCTTATTTTTGTTTTCCATATACAACACATTTAAAGATGGTTGTAATGTGGGCCTTCCCATTTTATGTCAGGCATCTAATGTAAGAACATTGACTTTTTCTCCTATGTCAATCAATATGTTACTTAGTAGCCAACCATCCACAATTGCATTCAGTGTGATCTCTTTTTCATAGTCAAGGTTATGGGGAGGGAGGTTTGCATGCAACACCTACCTTTCACACTCTAATTCTTCACGTGGCATCTTCTCCCATAGTCCTCCTAATAAGGCAATAATATTATCTTTTCTTAACATTTTGCACACTTCCTTGACCTCATCTAGGTCCTTCTTTGGAGCCTCAACATTCCTCCTTTTCTCCTGCTTCCTAGACTAATCCTTTAGACATTGAATTTCTCCCTACAAACTCCGAATGACATCCATTGTCTCTTTATACACTTCCTGCTAGTGGGAAGGGTCTGGATACTTCCCATGAACCAATTCTTCTCTTTAGACTAGATTCCTTTGTGTTGGTACTTCCTTGTCATGCACATCCTCTACTTGCATTGTCACCAAAACAGTTCTAACCCTAACTCACGTGTCACTCTAGGCATCCACTGTGTGTTAGACTTCTTTATACTCACCATCCTAGCGCCCTTGTCCTTTCGGTGCTGTTGGCTCATGTTCTCAAACAACTCAGGGCACTCCTCATACTTATGCTTCTTCCCACACCATGAGCACTACAATAAATTTGGACACTCATGCATGTAATGTTCTATAGATCCACAGTTATAATAGGTTCCTCATGGGAAATCACTTCTTCCTCCTCCATAGTTATTGTAACCATAGAATCCTCCATGAGAACCTCTCCCATGTGCCCCTCCATTTTCACATCCTTCATAATGGTGATCATCTTCCTTAGAACTACTGGCAAGGCTGGTCTAGCACACACCATGATTAAGGGCCTCATGGATTTGGTGAGTTGTAGATAAGGGTATGGGAATTTTTGGTAATGGGTAATGGTAAAATTGGGTAATGGGTAATGGGAAAGGGTCATGTCATGTAATGGGTAATGACAATCAAACACACGCACACATATAGATTGTGATATCGTATCGGGTTCAAGAACGTGCAAACTCTACATCATCCAAGGTTGATAGGTTTATCCAAACAAGGTATAAGTGATTCAGGTATCGAGGGTATAGGATATGGTCTAGAAAAACAACTCAAGTTAGGTATAGGAACATTTAGGTATGATTTGGTACACCAAAGGTTTGGTCGGGATAAACAACACGAGAATAGGTAAGGTAAGGTCATTAGGCTCAAACAACACAGGTAACAACATCACAAGGTATAGTGAGTACACAATTTTAGGTCAAGGTATATTGGTTGTGGTAACGAGATAAGGCCAAGGTATAGGCAAAATAATAGGTTCATAAACACAAATAAGGAAATTTATGGGTAATTTAGTCTTATGGGTAGGGTGTAATAAGTGTTGCTAAAGCGAAAAGGTATGTGGCAATAAGGATTTTAGGTCAAAATGGGAAAAATGTAGAGTAAATGGTACTATCAGGTGACTGATGCTGATTATAAGGTAACTGAATTCGGTTTTTGATGACTGATTCCAATCATGTTGGGTTAGGGTTATAAGGTTGAATTTTTGTATTTTACGGAATCATTGTTATCTTTTGACTTTTATAAAATGATAGAGCTGAGTGAATTTTGCATTTTTTGGGGAGGAAAAGACAAGGCATTTTACTTGGATGAGGTGGAGATGACTAAGTGGTGAGAGGAGCCAGGTAGACGGGTCCATGAGAGCGGTTGGTTACGTGTGATTGGTGGTGGGATTTAAGGTAGACTCATGGTAGAGGCGGAAGAGGATTTTGGTGGACCACCAACATAACGGCCAGATGTGCCACCACTTATGTGACACCATGATGAGGTAAGAGGTGTTTTAGAACTTGTTATTTTCTAAACATTTGGTGAAAAATGAAGAAATTGGGGTTAGGGGTTTTCATTTTGAAATGCGGGTAAAATGTGGGTAAAAATGAAGGGAATGAGGAGTGTGAAGGTCATAAATAGGTGAAATAGGTTTGGGAATTAAGTTGGGATAGGGTGGGGTGGGTAGATTAGGGGTTTAGGTAAGTTTTTGTCAATTTTTTTAAATGGGGCGATATGTTTTCGCTTTTTGACATCGCGACAAATACCGGCATCTATCAAGGTTTGGCCGACATTGATTAGCACTTTCTAGCATTGATGGTCGCCTTAGGTGACCGATACCAGTTAAAGGAAATCGATGATGGTCATGGGGAAACCAAGGTAATGGTCAAGATGATTGGTGATGGTTAGGGTTAAAAGGATAGTTTCAAAAGAAAAATGGGTAAAGAAGAGGAAACTAAATATTTCTTGTAGAGGGATAAGGGTAAGATAGGATATTTTTGATATAGGATAGGTGAGTATGTGAAATAATGTTAAGGTGATGAGTCATGATTGTAAAGGGTAGGAGGTTTGTATGTGAATTAGGTAAATGGGGTAATCATGATTGGTGTGGTTGGGTATGGTTTTGGGGTTAATAGGTAATTGGAGGTAGTTAGGTCTTAACAATGTTGTGGTTTGTTGGATGTAGGCTAGGGACCAACTACGGATGTGAGATAGAGTACCACCTTTATTGGTAGTGATGTAGTCTAGTGTGACTGTGGAGGAGTGGGAGCATATGACTGATGTTGGACTGATTTGGATCCAGTGTTATAGGCATATATCTCGAGATCCTAGATTGATGGTTGCACTCATCTATAGATGGGATTCAGCGATCAAAACATTTCATTTACTAATGGGTGAGATGACTATCACCTTAGCGGACGTGTACAGAGATCCTACCCTACCAATTGTTGGGGAGCTAGTGTATTCTATTTTGTATGAGGAATATATGGAGCCATAGTGGTTATAGTTTAGGAGGTGATGGGAAAGATGAGGTACCATAGCATGAGCTTGAGCTATGGAGACATGTATGTGACCCATCCCCAGGAGACAAGGTTGGCAATTTTGATGATGGAGGTGGTATGGTGCTTTGCCTTACTAGATGCTGAGGGTGGGAGATTCCTATAAGCATTGATGGGAGTGCTCTAGGATATGATGGAGGAGTGGATCTATTTTTTCTAGGCCTTGGCATTCCTAGTGCAACTATACAGGGAGTTGGGGGCTTATGGGAGATTGTTTCAGTTTAGTTATGTTGCACCTTTCTACTACACTTCTAGGCATAAATCACATCGTATGTTTATGTCCAATTATTTTTCCTAACATGATTAGTTTAGGGGTGTTCGGGTCAGAGTTGGATATAGACGATGGGTACCAGTTGGTGGGTAGCACAGAGTGGCTAGGGCCACATGTGATGTTTTGTATTATAGATGGGTGTTGGAGGGGCTTTCAAGGGTTGATATTATGTGGAGACCCTATATTGGCTATCCATCCTATAGAGGCATGGTAGAGGAGCTAGAGGAGTTATAGTTAGAGAGGTGGATACGGGGCGGCGTGCACGTAAGCATGATTCGATACCCATGGATAAGGTCGGACCACGCATTTGGTCTACCACTAGATGTATCCCCTCCTTTCCCATAGATATAGGAGGGATGAATCGAGATACCTATGTCCCTACCATGACCGATTATTCCTATATAGGCAGGGAGGAGAAGCTAGTGGATAGGTGGATTGATGATTTTTTTGTCATTGATAGATATAGGTAGTGGTGGGTGGCATAACTACAGTGGTGGTACCACCGAGGCCATGGCATTCATACTTAGCCACCATCAGTGTAGTGTAGGGATACCTTAGAGGGTCGTGTGGCTGCCCTTCAGCCCCGGATTACACTTTTACAGGGGCATCTTATCGGTCAAAGGCATAGTTGCCATTTTACATGCTAAGGTGGCATCCTTACAGGTATAGCAGTAGCACGGGGTGGAGATGGAGATGGGGGAAGGTAGCCACCTTATAGGTGTAGGTAGTAGGTTTGCAGGGCTAGTTGGCCACTACACAGGCTCAGGTTGTGGCCTTACATGCCTAGGTTACTGACACAAGAATCTCCATGACTCATGGATAGGGTCCCACACTATAGGAACTGCAGCAGACATGGTTCTATGTATAGAGGATGAGGACAGGGGCTCACAGTACAAGTTCCTTGGGTTAGTGTTAGTAGGTCGAGAGCTCATAGGTTACTATGAGACCTATGGCAAACTACCTCGAGATGGTTCGATGGTGAGGTTCAGGGATGCCCTAAATGAGGCATGGTACTCACTCAGATCATATGACAATCATCACGATAGATGTCCCCTCTTATGATGAGTACAGGGAACATCGGGGCAGCGAGTGAGAGGACTAGATCTTGAACTCATAGTTCGAGAGAGCATAGGGGTCCGACAAGCCCCTAGGCATGGTCGGGGTGAGGCTATGAGTTCACAGAGGAAAGTCCTAGGTGAGGGGTAGATAGAGATTATATCGAGACCCATGCTAGGTGGAGATATGCTAGCATATCATTGGGCTAGAGAGAGAGGAGGAGGAGGAGATAGATGATACATGCATGGATATCAAGTGAGGTGACAATTGGTTACCCGATATAATTGTGTATTTATTTTTGGTATATACCGGCCTACTTATGCGATGATAGTGAGGATGTATATGAGGGTTTTGATATTTTTATTTTATACCGGCTTGTATGCCAAAGATAGTGAGGATGTATATGAGGGTTTTTCTTAGATTTTGAAAATTGATTTGTATCGGTGTACATTTGTATTGATACACAGACTTTCTCATTGTTATAGATGATGATATTTATGGTATGGATGATGTACTTACATTTGAATTTTCATTTTATTATGTATGTGATGGAAACTAGGTGAATTAGGCATGATTGAGTCGAGGTCATGTAGGCATGATGGAGTCAGGTATAAGCATGTTTGAGTTAGGTCAGTTAGGCATGGTGGAGTCAGGTATAGGCATGATTGAGTCGAGGTCAGTTAGGCATGGTTGAGTTTAGGTAATTAGGCATGGTTGATTTTAGGTCATTTAGGCATGGTGAGGGTCTAGGTGAGTTAGACATGGTTAGTTAGTCTAGGTCAATTAGGTATGGTGGAGTTAGGTCATTAGGCATTTTGGTTTTTGGTTTTGATTTAATTTCCAAGTTATTGGAAACATGGAAAAATAAATGATGATGAATATGTATGTTATGGTGTGAATTTCCAAAATATTTGATATTATGGAAATGGAAATTGAAATGAATGATTATGATATGATGATGTAATAAATAGGTAAGTATACATGTTTATATACTTGTATGTTTGTTTAATTTCTAAGTAATGTAGAAGATGGAAACTAACTAATGGTATAAATGTAAAATAAAAAAGTGGGGAAAAATGTTAGGGTAAAGAATGGCTGAGCTAACCTCCAAGGGCCCCATGCCCTCGAGTGTTGCCTACATAGCCCCAAAAAAGGGGCCTCAGGCCGATGTAGTTCTCCCATAAGCTAGGGAAGAATATGATGAGGTAGAGGAATGGGTTGGTAGGTTTTAGGCATGGTTGAGTCTAGGTAAATTTAGGTATGGTTGAGTTTAGGTCACTTAGGCATGATTGAGTCTAGGTCATGAAGGCAGGGGTGAATTGAGGTCATTTAGGTGGTTAAATTGAGGTGTCGAAGGTTGTCCTATATATGATAATCAATGAGTAATGAAGAAGGTGAAGGGTAAGAGGTGACCAAAAGAGCCACCTAATTGATAAGAACCATAACATGATTTATCATACCAAAGATGGGCTTATGAACGTAAGACCCTAAAGGCATTACATAATGGAATATTCTAAGGGTGAAGAAAGTCACATGATCACAAAATGTCACATTTGGCACATCATCCCTTGAGTGGGTGGGAAATTAGGGTGAAAAGGTGATAAGGTGAAAGCAAGTTGGTTTTAGCATAACCTAGTGTGAGACAATATGCCGACTTGGACAAGAGACCCAAGATCACAATAGGCAAGTCCATGATGAAAAATTTATTTTTTTTTTTTTTTTTTGTTTTGTTTTTGATAGACTGATCGATGTGGGAAGTCTATGTGGGATGATTATATTATCTCCTTGAGGTCTTCATGAAGTTGATCGATGTGGGAAGCTTTAGAATATTTTTATTTTAGTTTTTTAAGAATAGTCTTCTTTTGATGATAGACTAAGTACAATATGGCTAGCTTCATATAGTTGTCCTTCGAGGAGCAAATATATTTATAGCCAGTGAGATAGAAAGCATAGATGTCCTTTTTGAGGGAGTCATATTTTTTTAGAAGTTTGACTCAAGGAGTTGAATCCCATTTTACTTTTGAAATTGTTTTTCTTTTGGACTTTTAAGTCATGGACAAGACTATAGAGAAAATAGGCTCTTGTTTTTAAGAAAAAACTATAGCACACATAGAGGTTAACTATGATAGAGAGGTTTTAAGTGATGAATGACCATGGGATTCCATCTTGAAAAAGATGAAAAGTATCCATGAGAATCATGCCATGAGTAGAGTCATGGTACTCATATTGAAGACAAGGTTGAAAGGTAATGGGTAATCACATGATCTTGGTTTAGTCATTGATCCTTAAAATAGGTAGAATGGAAGGTGAACGGTGCTCAAGGGATGGGCATTGAATAGACAAGAGGTGATATAGGACTTAATTCAATAGTAGAATGGTCAAAGATGCAAGGCATTGAGGGGTTCAGGTTTGGGTTTACCTTTGAGTGAAGACAAATGATAAGCACCTAATCCATAGGTATGAGTAACGATATAAGGTCCAAGCCAATTAGGAGAAAATTTTCCCCGTTTACTTTTTTCCTCTTTTGTTACATGTTGATTTTCTTTCAGGATGAGGTCACCGAATTAGAAGGTTCATTCATGGACACATTTATCATAGGCATGTTTGATACATTTTTGGTAGATTTTAAGGTGATCAAGAGCATTAAGATGACATTCATCCAATAACTCAAGTTGTGCCAAACTGGTCTTGGAAAAAATTCATCATCATTGAGCATCTCTTTGAGTGAGATACGAAGAGATGGAATTTGGACTTCAAGAGGTAGGAAAACCTCTATACCATAGACCAGAGAGAAAGGTGTGGCATAGTAGTTGATGTACGAATACTAGTGCAATAATACCATAAGGAAAAAGGAATGTGTGTGTGCCAATCCTTTCCAATATCATCCACAACTTTCATAATAATTTTGTTTAAGTTTTTATTGGTGGATTCTACTTGGCCATTTGTTTGAGGGTAGTAGGGTGAAGAAAAAATGAGTTGAATGCCAAAGGCATCACAAAGCTTCCATAGAGTTTTTTTTTTGAACTATTTTCCATTATCGTGATGAGACGATGGGGAACACCAAAGTGACAAATGATGATGGATGATTGATGAATTCACATATTTTCTCAGATTTTGTAGAAATAAGAGGTATGGCTTCTACCCATTTAGTGTAGTATTCAATAGTGGTAATAATCCATTGATGGCACTTGTGAAGAATGGGGATTGATTTCTCCAACAAGATCCAAACCCCATTGAGAGAAAGGCCAAAGGTCTCGTGTGACCTATAAGGCATGACTAGGCATGTGATGAAGATTAGCATGTTGTTGAACTTCACACAATGTTTGACATAATCACAAAAATCATGGTTTAAGGTTGGCCAATAATAGCCTAGGTGGAGAATGTGTTTAGCAAGCTAAACCACTAAAGTGACCTCCAAAAAAATTCCATCATGAACTTCCTTGATGGTGTAAGGAATTTCAGAACTTGTAAGGCATCATAAGAGGATACCATCAAAGCCACATTTATAAAGAAGACCACCCATGATGACATAGCAAGAGACACTTTTGAGAAAGGCTCGTTGGCCATTTGAGTAAAGGTCTGGAGGTAGAATTGAAAGGGAAAGGTAATCAAAAAACTTCTTATACCAAAGGTCACGTGGGTCAGGTTGAATGGTTCCGACGAGGTTGACGTCTCAAAATAGATAGGAAGGTGATTGCAACCTTTATACTGTGACAAATATTTTTGAGTCGAAGGGAAAAGTAGGTATCTGAGAAGTAAGGTAGGCCATGGTATCTACAAATTTTTAGTGGAACATGGAGTGGTTTGAAGTTCATAATGGTCAAAGGTAGTCAAAAGTATGTCTACATGATGCTTATACTTTTGAATTATTTCATTACGACACTGGTATATACCATTGACTTGATTTACAACTAGTTGAGAGTCACCAAAGATATTAATTAATTTGATGTCTAAGGTGATGGTGTTTGAAGGCCTAATACGAGTGCTTCATATTCGGTGATATTGTTAGTACATTCAAAATCTAGTTTGAAAGATAATGGCATAGGCTCACCATCGAGAGGAATGAGGATAACTCAAACACCACCACCCCATGCTTGACATTTGGAACCATCGAAGAATAAGGTCATGTGGTAAATGGTATCATCCAAAGAGAGGGTAGTGATGGATTCATCTGGAAATCAAAGTTAGAGGACTGATCTCTAGAGAGAGGTGTGTCTGCAAGTTGGTCAATGATAGTTTGGCCTTTGATATATTTTTATGAGTGAATTCAGAGGTCTAGGTCTGCAAGAAGCATGAGCCAACGTGCAGCACACTAATGTTGGTAGGGCTTAGTGTACATGTAATGTAAGGGGTCTGTATTGGTGACAACAAAAATTTTTGTGGTTAAGTAGGTAATGGAAAAGTTTAGTAGTGACAAAAAAACTAAGGCTAAGTAGAGAAGAGTTTTTTGGCATGGGTGTATCAGGTTTCATAATCCAAAATCATACGGCTTATATAATAAACCACTTTCTCCCTATGTTGCTCATCATGATGAGTGAGCATGGCTCCCAAGGAATGATCCATAGCAAAAATGTAAAGGTAAAATGGTTGGTCATCCTTAGGAGGAATGAGTACATGTGGTTGGAGGAGGTACTTGTTTTAAGGCCTCAAAGGCTTTGTGGCATTCATCATCCCATTTGAAGGAGACGTCTTTTTGAGGAGATGATGAAAGGGGTGGTAGTGGTTGAAAAGTGTGAAATAAAATGATGAATAGATTACAACTTTCCTTGCAAACTACACATTTGGAAAGGTTAGTAGGTGGAGGCATTTTAAGAATAGCCTTGATTTTAGTGGGATCAAATTCTATGCCACACAAAGAAATGATAAAACCAAGGAGTTTTCTTGAGAGGACAATGAAAGACACACTTCTTAGGTTGAAGGTGAACACAATACTTGATGAGATGGTCAAAAAAATGACCTTAAGGACTATAAGGTGTTCGGATCGATGTTTGGATTTGGAAAGAAGGTCATCTACATAATATTCCAATATGTGATGCATGATGTCATGAAAGATATAAGTCATAGCCCATTGATATGTAGCACCAATGTTTTTAAGGCCAAAGGGCATGACTCGATAGCAGAAGGTCCCCCAAGGAGTGATGAAGGTATTTTTGTGTTGATCTTCTAGGGTGAGTAATATTTGGTTATAACTCGAGAAACCATCCATGAGTGATAACATCTCATGGCTTGGTGGTGAGATCAACTAGTTGGTCTATACTAGGTAGAGGAAAGTTCATCTTTAGGGTAGGCTAAATTAAGGTCATGAAAAATCCATGCATATGTGAGTCCTCTTGTCACTTTTTTTGATAGAATGATGTTAGAGATCCATTGGGGATAATCAATGGGTAGGATGAAGGAAACCAAGAGAAGGTGTTGAAGTTCTTCTTTGATAAGAAGGGCAATGCGAGGATGCATTTTTCATAGCTTCTGTTTTATGGGTTTGGCTTTAGAATAGTTACGATATTGTGGACCACAATGTTTGGGTCAATACCGGGCATATCAGCATAGGACCAAGAAAAATCATTGCTATGATCTCAGAGGAATGAGGTAAAATCTTCTGTTTAGGCAACATCTAAAGATTGGCCTATCTTTAGAATGTGTGGGTCATCCTAGTGTTAATATTGATTTTGATGGTTGATTCATTTAACATGGTTTGCATCTCAGAAGGTAAATGACTGATGAATATAAGAATCTTCCACCAAGATAGGTGAGAATAGACTCATCATCCTGACATTGAACGATGTTAATAGAAGGTGTATCATCATCAATCATGTCAGGATACATGAAGGGAAGAGAGAGGAGCCTCGCCATCATGTTGATAAGTCGAGAGTCCCGGGAAATGGTGTTTACAAAAAAAAAAAGGAGGAATGGATTTTAGATCCATAGACTCCATGGGTGAAGGTGGTGAAGTTGGTAAATGGGGTGAAGAAGGTTTTTTGTCCTCAATGAGTTCAACATGGGATTTCTTGAAAATGGTTCAGAAAATCCAATACCACTATGTGGTCATTGTGTTTATGTGTGTACATGGGATGACAAAGTATGGTGGCCTTATTCATAGAAGCCAAATCCAAATCCTTCCATGTACAAAAGTGGAGGAAAGTGTGGGTGAAGTGGTGGTTGGTGAGAGATTGAAGGTCAAGGAAAATGGTCACATTTTTGGGAAGGTGGCTTGGGTGAGTAGGTAGAAGTATCAAGTCCCCCATAGGTTAAGTTTGTACAAAGGTGGGGAGGACCATAAGGGAAAACCTCACCTACGCGGTGATCATAGTGAGGATGTTGGTGAAGGTTACCATACTCTTGAGGAGTAAGGAATGTGTCGATGTTGTACAGGTGGTACTCCCCCAGAGTGAGACATTGAAAAACACCTTCTAAGGGATCGGTAGTTGGTATATGGGTAGTGGAATAGATGAATCACTAGGTGATTGGGAAGAAGAAGCATTGGTCGGTTGAGAAGTAGATGGGTTAGTGGATGGGTCAGCTATAGAGGCTATGGCGGTAGTGGGAATAGAGGAGGTAGGTGTGGAAAAGGTAGCAAGCAACATCGATGGATGGGGTGCATGGGTGAAGGAGAAGTGGCGATAGTGGTAGATGCCTTAATTGGTATAAGGACATCATTAGGTTGGTACAACATGTTACAAGTTTTGAATGGTGAAGGGTCAATGGGGATGGTATAGTTATGTCCTTCATGTTCAAATTTTACACAACAATGTAAGGTTGAAGGAACACAACCCATGACATGGATCCAAGGTCATCCAAGAAATAGGTTATACTAGAAACTCCCCCTCTAAGACATAGAATAGTTCTAGAATGGTACGGGGGCCCACACGAATGTGGAGGATGATGGTGTCAAGAGTGGAAGTGATGGCATCATTGAATGAACATAGCAAAATAACTAGGTTATTATGCATGTAATTTGAAGGGATGCACATTTGATTGTATGTGTGGGAGGAGATGATGTTGATGTTGGCATCCATCATCATAATGCATCAAACATGTATATTATCAATATAAATGGAGATGAAAAGGGTGGGATCAGGATCATCTGATTGGAGAGGTATAATCTCATCATCAGAGAAACTGAGGGTGGCTACTTGGTGAGTAGTGGTAGGTGTAGAGGAAGGGGATGAATTGGTGAGAGAAGCTACATGGTGAGGGGTGAGAATGGAGGCCATAGGTGTTCAGGTCATTAGGTAAAACCTTTGGATTGATGAGGGCCTCATGGGATTCAAAGTTTGAACGAGGTCATACAAAGACATTTTTAGAGGGGATTGGTGTAATTTTTTTATCATTATACGATGGGTGACCCCATCAAAAATAGGATATGTGGGTCCCCGAATGGTGATTTTCAGTGTGGTGTGCAGATGGTATGTTGGGCACAGATTGGTGGATGGGATAGTTGCTTTCTCCTTTCCTTTGTCTTTTTAGGTGTGAGTGGCAACTTGGATCATGTTAATATGAGGAAGAGAGGTGGATGGAGAAGGTGTGTCAAGAAAATTATAATGACATGATGGGACAAAAACCTAGTGTGGGGTAAGAACCTTGTGAAATGAGTAGGGTGCACTAGCATTTTGGTGGGGTTTTGGCTAGTTCTCCTATACAGACCATATTGATCTCAAATTTTGAGGTGGATAAAAGGGTGTGGAGGTGGTGGTGTAGGTCACTGAATAGGTAGTGGGTGAGGATGTGTAGTGATAGGTGGAGGTGGAATAGGGTCCTCATCTAGAAGATCATCATCATCAAAGTTTTCTTTAGGAGGAAAAAGTTGAGAAGAATGGTTTTTTAGAGCCTTACAATTTTCTACATCATGTCCTGACACATGATGGTAGGCACAAATTTTAGTATCATCAAACCCTTTTGGTTTGGGCTTGAGTGGGTCATAAGGTCTAAGGGGTGGAAATGTGATGATGGTCTCTAAAAGGTTAGCTAGAATGTTGGCGTAAGACCCTACCAATGGATCATAATGTGAGGTGAGTGTGGGTCTAGATTGAAGTGTAGGTGATTGTGATGTGTGAGGTACTATAAGAGGTGGAATTGGAGGTGGGATAGGTTTGACCACCGGTTTGGTAGGTGGTACTATTTTAGGCTTGGGTTGTACCTTCCTTGGGTAAAGGTGTAGTAGATGAACTAGTGATGGAAGGCATTGTAGGCTTAACTACCTCTTTGGAGGGTAGTGGGTTTTTCAATTTTGGTTGCACCTTCTTGGGTAAAGGTGAAGGAGGAGTACATGATGCATAAGGAAAGTGGATGGTGGAAGAGGATGGGTTAGCCATGGTGATAATGGAGGTGCGGTAAAAGGTTGCTTGGTAGAGGTGAAGGTGGAAGGTATGTTGAAGAGAAGGAAGTCTCATAGGTAGTGATGAGGTTATTGTAGCTAGTGGGGGTATAGGTGGTAAGAAATATGTGGGTAATGGTGAAGGTGTATGATGTGCTATAGGTTGGGTGTAATAAAGGATTGTGATGAAGAGGTGGGCTGTGGCACTTTTTATTTTCCTTGGATAGGTGTTGCTTGGCCAAGGTCGACGGGTGAGGCCCTAGGATAGATGGAAGGGGTAGAAGGTGACAAAGGTGTGGTGGGTGAAACTGGTGTGTGTGGCCTAAAAGGTTGGGTCTTCCTTTTAGGTGGAGGATTGGTTTTTGTGAGCTTGGGAAGATGTGGCTAAATCCAACTTGATGGGTGGGTGGACTAGGCTTGATGTTGGCATGACACCCAAGGTAGTGATGGGTCTAGATGTGGGGGAAGGTGTGGATACAAGTAGGTTCTTAGGCATAGGAACAATTTTAGTTATTGGTAAAGGTTTGGATGTAGGTGAGGGTGATGAAGAAGAGGCCATTTCAACAAACATGGTCATGGTTGGTTTGGTTCTTTAAAATATCTTTGGATAGATCGTGGCATTATCCATAGGAGGAGACATTTACATTTGGGTTGAAAAGGGTAGCTGAAGGCATCCCCAAAGCATGGAATTATCAACATAATCCAAGTGGTCGGCCAGGTGAAAAATGAAACTATTGTAAGAGAAGATGATGTTGGCTTAGTAGAAATCCTATAAAATATGTTTATGAGATAGGGAATTGGTTAGCTTTGGACTCTATGGGTAAGAGAGTCGAGAGAAGATCAATGGGATCCTAGAATGCTAATGGGGAATTTTCCCCAACAAGAAATGATGCATCTAAAGGATCCCCTATGGTTAGGGGAGATAACATTTGGGATGAGGTAGTTTCCTTTTTCAATGGAGAAGAAAGTGAAGATGACTCTCCCATGGGTAGGAGAGTTAATATCATAGGTTGTTTGTTAGGTTGCAGAGGTAAGTGGTGAAAAAAAACTAGTGGAACTTGTGGACTCCTCCATGGGTGAAGGGGGAGATGAAGGGACTCCTCTGTGGGTGAAGGAGTAGAGGGGTAGGCTCCTCTGTGGGTAGAGGATCTCATGCTAGAATCTCCTCGATAGAGGGGATAGGAGGAAATTGTGGAAGGGTATGGTATGTGTCAAACACAGCATGGACCTCATGGACATTACTGTCATTAGTTGAAGGTTCACCGGTTTGGTTTGATGATGGGTATGGTTAGGGAATGAATTCTTGAAGATATGAAATTTTGATTTACGGGTGTGTTTGGGTTGTCCAGGATGAGATCTCCATTATCTAACATTTCCTGGACAATGTTCTTGAAGGTTATATAATTACCATCGCTATGGCCTTTTACGTGATGATAGTTACAATAGTCATGTTCCTTGTACCATGTTGGCATAGGATGAGTGGGGTCAAAACCAGTATGTGGTTTTATGGGTGGAAGAGCAATGGCTCGGCCTTAAGAAGTTTTTCTAATACTGAAGAATAAGGCTCCCTAATTGGAGTGTATTTTTGTTGCTCCCATCTAAACTAAAAATTTTGAATGGGAGAAAGGTTGGAGGTAGGTTTTGATTGATTAGAGGGGTGAGATGGGCCAGCCTTTAAAACTACCATGTTGGCAGATCCTTTGGATTTTGAATAATTTTTTGGGGTTTTGAAGAGGAAGAAGCATCATTTGATTTAAATGCGGATTTTTTTTACATGTAATTGAATTTTCTTCTCTTCAATGGCACAAATTTCTATTTTTCACCATGGTAAATGCTTCATCAAAGGTACATGAAGGTTTGTACTTGGAGATTTGGTGAGATGTGCCTAGCACAAGATCTAGTGAACAAATCTATAAGCTCATTGGTTTGAGGCAACTGGAATGTTAGTTGGTTGATGAGGCTCCACCAATGAGTGAAAAAATTAGCGATAGACTCATCGTCGTATTGTTGAGTTGAGTACAAGTCGGTCATAGTGACCTTCTTGATGATATTGATTGAAAAATGGTCTAGGAAGGCTTGAGCCACTTGATTAAATGAGTAAATGGAATGTCAAGGTAAACCACTATACCAATCTAATGTGGGTCCATTAAGGACATGGGAATGTTTTAGGAGTAAATCATCATCATGGGTGATTAGATAACACCCATGTTTGAAAGACTGCAAGTTTTGTTAAGGGTCTTCTTTATTATTGAACCGATTAAATTTGGGCATTTCCCAATGCGTAGGTATGGGTGAATGGGAATAGATGGATGGATGGGATCATTGCATATTTCATCATAGGTTAAGGAGTTGTGAGAGCTAGAAACTGATGCTTCTAATGTTTGTATCTTTTCCATCATCATCTTAATAAGGTCGTTGGTGGGTTGTGATGATTGGGCACCCCTTGTAGTATAAGGAGGTTGATGATGATGTATGATGTGGATGACATCCCAATATATGGTGGTGTCAAGTATGAGAACTGTGAAGGGGGAATAGATGTAGGTGGAAGGTATCCCGAATAGGTAATAGATGAGATTGGGGGTTGTTGGTGATATGTATAAGTAGGTGGGGTAGTCGTAATGACTCTTGTGGTAATTAGGGGTAGGGACTACGGGATGGAAAGGATGAGGTTTTGGAATGGGGTATGGGTTTCCGACACCATGGGTGGTTACGATGTAATGTGTACATATGAGGTAAAGGGTGTAGATGGGGCTATTCTCAAGGTGGATGACAAAGGAATAGTTGACACCATGGGTGTGACAGATGTTGTAGGTGTAGTAGTTATAGAGGATGTGGGGTCTAGTTGAGACACCACAAGTGGTAAGGTGGATGAAGGTAATGCCGAGCTAGTGGTAGCTAATGCGGAAGTGGGGGTGAGGGTAGGAGGATAGACATGGGCATGTCATATACCAACTATCCTAATGAGTCCCGGGTAGATGAGTGGGTGAGATAGTGTTGTAGGGCAATGAGATTCTGTCAAGGAGTCTTACAAACTCCTCATTTTCACTAGTACTAATAGTAATGGGCTGAGTTGGATCCATAGGTGATAGGATGGAAGGTGGTGATGGGCTAGGTGGAAGTGGCTAAAGGATAACATGAAACAAAGGGTTTTGGCTTGGCTATGAGTCAAAACCATGTGAGTTAGAGTAAACCTAGTAATCGGTTCTCTATAAAAGACACAGAAAAATAGTAGAAATGGAAAAAAAATAGATTCTAGGAGGTGAAACTAGTCATTATTTTAATTAAAAATTAAAACATAACGAACCGAATGGTGGTTAGGTAACCGATGATGGTGATAGGGTGACCATGACTAGTTAGGTGTGATTACTAGTTCTTGTGGGAAATCAAATAGTTTTTTAAATGAGGTTAAAAAAATGATGAAAATGAAGTAAAGAAGTTGTATTTGACTGTGATTTTAAAATTTTGGGGGTATGATGATGTCCTGAGAACTTCAAAAATAATAGAAGATGTGATGAGTGTTTTTTTTGTAAAATTAAAAAAATATATAAACCAATAATGATTATGTAAACCGATGATGGTCAGATGTAAACCAACCTGATCGGTCATGGACCGACTCATGTCACTGAAATTTGAAAAAATGAAGAAAAAATGATTTTGTGAATTAAGTCAGATGGAATATCAACCCAGAAACTTGAGTATGATAGTAATGGACCCTAACACACTCAAAAATAGTCAAAATACACCAACTATGATGTTGAAGTGTGAAAGGAAGAATAAAATGAAGAACGTGACCTCACCACTCAAAACTCAACTCAAGAAAAACATGAAATCCTATAAGTGAATTTTATGTTTTAGCTTATTTTATTTAATACTAACTTGTGAAAAGAACAGAGTTTTTTAGTTGGAAATGTGTCTTATGAAGAGGAAAGATCTAAGTGTGGTTTTAGGTTATGTTTTGGTGGGGGCGGTCCTTTCTATGAGTTAAAGACTTGATAGAGAAACTAGCTGGGTGCCCACTATCAATCCTTTGATCATGTGATCATTGATAGCTTATTTCAAGTAAGGTGTTGTTTAAGAAGATGTGTAAATTTATATTTGTGTAGTTTGGCAAAGAGAGAGAAGAGAAAGTGCTCTATGATTAAATTATCTCAACCATCAACTAGGCATGACTTCCAGCATATAGGTTGCCCTCAATTTTAATGTGAGCTAAAAATACAAGCATAAAAGTATTAAATGCAAGTTTTTTAGAACCCAAATTGAAATGTGATATTTGATGTGAACAAATAGTGAATAGGAAAGAGAATGACTTTCACTAATGTAAATTTAAGAAGAAAAATAATGATTATTTTTAGTCCCGAAATAAAAATGTCACTAGACAAATAGAAGAAAGAGAATATTTCTAGGGATAGAGTTTAATGTTAACTTCCATTTGAAAAGAAACAAACATACAACAATTCCCTAAGAATGAATGAATGCAAGAACCCCAGATGGGTCCCACTGGGTATGCCAAAATGTTTCACCGAATTCTTAACAAATTAATGAAACAGATAAGAGTTGGATGCCAAGGAGGAATACATGTTTGTGATGTCAGTCGAAGGTTGTGTGCATGTTCGATTTCCTGATCCAAGTTGACTACAGAGATACCTTTTATATAGAAGGAACTACATATAAAATGTAAAACAATACCACCTAATAGAGTTAAACAAAATAATGAGTGGACTACCTAGCGGAAGCTAGATCTAGGAAGCGTGATGCTTCTTGATAGGTTGTCAATCCACTTTTATATAATAGTATTAATGTTATTCAAAATATACATGAAATAACAATCTTATTGAATTGAAACAATTTAGGTATCTACTACAAAACAATAAGAAATGTTAGGTAAAAGTTGATTGAGGTTTAAATGGGTCGGTGATTGGTGGTGTTAAGTTACAGTGTCAGTGTACACTGCTGGGTAAGGTCTAATAAAGGTTACAAGTGATTCTAGGTTGTTGGGAAATAGTTATTAGCTCGCTTTGGGTCCGAGCTATACTTCCGAACACAGTAACTGTGTTGGTTGTGTAACCAATTCCATTTAGGAAGAATGACCGATGTCGGTTGGCTAACTAGTGTCAGTAGGGGAAATTAGTAGAAACTTCCTAGAAATGGTCTTTCAGACTCTCTGTGATTGCACAGAGGTTGGAAATGGTGAGGGTGAGGTCGTGAAATGGTCTAAAATGTTCATATATGATTATTATAGGGGAAGACATGTAAAAGGTTGAGGTATGGTAAGGAGATAATTTGGTGGGAAGAAGGGTGTATAGAAACATGAAGAAAGATAAATTACTAAGATGAATAATAAATCTTACTAAAAGAAAATAGATGTAAATGAAGAGATATTAGGTACTTACTGAAGAGTAGGTTTTAAGAATGCAGGTGATGAGGATGGTGATGGAAGAGATCTAGAGAGAAGAGAATTTTTGTTCACATTGCAGAATTTTGAACCTCCGTGTTTCTCTGTTTATGAATCCATGATCATGAAGAAGATGATGAATTTAATGGTTATTGGTATTGCTTTTGTATATTTTCCTTTGCCTAAGTGCTTTATAAATTTTGAGTGCTCCAAGTCTCTATTTGTATGAGATCCTGAATCGAATGACCAACCTAGGAAAAGGCTTTTGGAAATGTATTTAACCTAACCGATGACGGTTAGGTGACCGGCGTCGGTTGAGATATAACCGGCATGTCGTCAAAGGTGGGAATATCTAGGTTGGCCAAAAATAGCCTGATTGTTGTTATTTTTGGTGTGGTCTCCAATATTCATATGAGTCTTGAGTGATAGATCATGGGAGGATATGTAAGAGTGTTTTTAGGTTTGTTACTTTGAGTTAAGTCTAGGTTTAGACTAAGTCCCAATTGTTTAGGATATGTTTATACTTGGTCTTAGGTCATCAATGAGGGTTTGAGTGAGTCATTTGAGTGAGGTGGCTAGGTGAGTTGGTTGGGTGAGGTGGTTAAATGAGTATATTAATTAATTTAATTAAGATAAATAATTCAATTAACATGTGCACTAGAGCATATGAATGGGTATGATATGATTATTTTAATTGATGGGGTTTTAATGGAATTATGACCCAATTTTGGTGTCTATACCAACATGTGAAACTAACAAGTGGACCTTGTTATTAGACACTAAATGTTTGAATTTATTTAAACTTCTTATAATGGAAAGGACATGATTCTCAATGAACAAATACCTTACCTCATAATGCCCTTCCTGAAGAATACAATAGGTTGTTCCATTCCTTTCTAATTTAGTTGCACTAGCATGCCTAATATTGTTTCTACACCTCTAAAGGCATACAAGGTAAAATCCTTTGACAAATATAGATTTATGAGAGTTAGGGCTCATACAATATCCTATTTTTTGGCTTCAAATATCTCTTTTCCTTCAGATATACACTTGAAATCCATCATCTTCATCATAATTAATGTCATTCATTTGAAAAGGTTATCAAAATTAGAGAAAAATAATCTAACAATCTTAATTCTCCCCTAGAAACTTTGGAGATTTTTTTTGTGACTAGGAAATGGTAATGTCATAATGGCACTAACTCTTTTTGTATCAATGGTTAGTCCCATTTTAGATACAATGTGGCTGAGGATTTTTCCTTCATGAGCTAGAAAGACACATTTCTTGGGATTGAGAGAAATTCCAAACTCCATACTCCTTTCAAAGTCTTTTTTGAGATGAAGGAGGTGGTCAGCTACATCCTTAGAGAACACTATAATATCATCAAGATAGACTAGAAAAATATTGTTAATCATCCCTGTGAATTCCATGTCCATGGATCTTTGGAACATTTCCCCAACATTTGATAGGCCAAATGGCATCTTCCTATAAGCATAGGTTCCACATTTTGTCGTAAACATAGTCTTATACTTGATCTTCCTCTTTCACAACGATCTAGCTATATCCCGAGTATCCATCTAGAAGATAAAATATTTGAACCTCGTTACCATCTATAAAAAAATTCCATGGATGGCAATGAGTAATGGTCTTTCAAGGAATCCTTTTGCAAGTCTCTTAAGTCAACAAAGAGCTTGATCTATCCATTCTTCTTTCACACTTTGGAACTCTATTAGCCACCCCGATGATTTCTTAATGGGAAAGATAATACTTTCCTCAATTAACTTGTTCAATTATTTCTTCATTAAGGGCTCAATATGAGGATTCATGTGTCTATGTTTCTTCTTGACAGGTTTAGTGGCTGAATCCAAATCAATAGTATGATGATCCATAATAGGTAAAAAAACCCTAATGTCTTCATAAATCCATGCAAATACATCAGCAAATTCATGGAAAAATTTTACAAAATCATTCTTTTTTATTACTTACCTTGCCAATGTTGAGGAATTTTCCCTTAACAAGTGAGATACACTCTAAGATTTCCCCCTTAACTATTATGTTTAATTTTTTATTTTATGAATTGGTTTTAGGGTTTAATATGGATTCCAAAGTGAATAGGCCCTTAGGAATCTTTTTTTTATTGAGTTGGACCACTTGGTCTTCATTTTTTTCAACTTATCATAGTTCCTTAAATAAAACTCAGTTTCTTCTTAGATAAAATTGACAATTTGTTGATCATTATCAAATACTTTCCAATCTATTCATTCATTAGATTCCTCCTAAGAGAAACTAGCATAAACTAAACTTTGATGGTGCCTCCAAGGGTAATCCTGGTTTTGCTATTGGGGGAGGTGTTATTAGGGATCATAAAGGTTGTTTAGTTACTACTTATGTTGGTAAAATGGGGATTCGAAGAATCATTATGTTGAAGCCCTAGCTTCTCTATGGGGGCTAAGGATTGCCAAAGATTATGATATATAGAACTTAATTTTGGAAGGGGATTCTCTTAACATCATCAACCATCTAAATCAAACTTCTCCTCCTAGCTAGACTATCAAGGACTTTATTTTGGAAGTAAGAAATATTTGTCAAAATTTCAAGAATATCATCATTAGACATACCTATAGGGAGGGGAATAAGGTTGTAGACACATTGGCTAATATGGGCATCAATAATAATCTTATCATATGGGATGATGAAAATTACATCCCTAAGGATGTTCAAACTAGCATTAATGTGGATAATTATGGGATTACATATGTGGAGTAATAATAATAATGACATGGAGCGGGCCTTAGCAGAGGTGAAAGTTCACACATGTGTGAATTATCCTCCTTATTACAACCACATTAATGCCATTGAACCTCACACAGTGGGAGGAATTTCAAAAATGGGACAGACATAAGGAAGAAATAGACTCTTACAAGGGTTTTGAGTAGAAAATTAGTAGGATTAGCAAAAATAAGAAGAAAATGGGAGGGGCGCCGTGTCAATTGGAGCCATGTTGTGATCCAGCCTAGAAGAATAATGAGGTACTTTGGAACCTCTTGCATAAAGGAGGCATTTCCAATTTCATTGAGTGCATTCAGGGTCATGATCAAAACATTTTGATTCATTTTTCTATGGATTGGAAGGATAGAAGGGTCAAATATGGTGGCCACCGTGTTACTATCAATGAAGAGTTGATTGTTGAGGCTACATGCCTAGAACTAGAGGGCTATCATTTTTTTAGTAAAAGGATTGACAAGGTCACCGAGGCCAAGAAATTATTTGATGAGGGTGAGGAGATTGAATTTTTTGTTGCGGGCATAAGGGTAAGTTCTATTCCCAAGCCGTATGATGAAGTGATGAATATGATGGTTAGATATATTTCTTTGGAAGGGTGTTATAAAATGGTCCCTATTAAACACCTTGTCTTTTTAAACCATTTTAGAAGGCATTTTATGGTCTACTTCCCACACTACCTACTCAATTCCCTTCAGCGCTCTATTTTGGACTTTCAAAAGCACTCCCGTGCTATTCCTTTACATCAGGGCCTTATCTTCCTGTTGCACAAGCTTTGTGTCTCCAAGTTCCTTGGATTCTGACTACTCCCAGTGATCCACATACTACCACCTCCTCTGCTCCCACTCCCATTCTGGACACCCCTTCCAAATCCAAAACCAAGAACCCCAAGCTTTCAAAAACTGACACCCCTCACACTACCTAGATTCTCAAAAGCACCAAAGAGTTGGAGGTTGCTCAAAACTTGCTGCATATTAGCAATGTTGGTATTGATATGGCCCTACATCAGGAGGGGAATCATGTGCCTCATAGATTGGAGTCTCTGGAGAAAGAGATGAAGCAGCTGAAGAAGGACCTTTAGCATATGGAAAAGCAGAAAGGAAAAAGAAAAATTGATGAAGATAATGACAATGGAAAGGATCAGATTGTTGATATTTATAAGAAGTTGAACTCTCTAGATAGTAGACTAGGGAGAGCTAAAGATAGACATGATCACAACATGGCTATCTTCAAAGCCATAAGTGACTTTTTAGAGCAGCAAGTTCGGAGCATTTCCATGCTCAGTGGGATCCCTGCAACTATTTGGGGAATGATAAAGAGAGGAGTCTGACCATATTGTAGTTGAATGCTTGCACCCAACACACATCACCACATTGGCGTTTTTCACCTCACTGCAAATGATCCAGTCCATAATTGAAAGAGCATCCAAGAAGTAAACTCACTTGGGCTGGCAAGGGAGTCATTTTAGATGTTGATATTTTGTGGTCTTTTTGTTGTGACTTTGCTACTTTTTTGTTGTTCTGTTGCAGTCTTTGTCCTTTTTTGTTTCTTGTTTGTAACTATCTCTTGGTTACTTTTGAAAATAGTGTTCTATCTGGATTTTGATCCTTTTTGTTACATCTTCATAGTTATATCAGGTTGTTGAGCCCTTTTTGTAACAAGGTATAGTCCCTTTAAAACTATTTACCAATAATAAAAAAACATTTTCAAGTATAACAGCCTCACTATCACCCCGATATGAGTTTGAACTTTATCCTTCTTTACATTATCAAGCACATCAAACTTTTCAATAACTACAAGAACTTCATTTTCTTTTCTTGGAATGGCCTAAATATTGAGGGCTTCAAAATATTCTAAAATATCCCACACTCTATGCATATAGGATTTGAGTAGATCATTCTTGGCTGCATTTAATCCTTTGACTTGATTCACAATCAGTTCATTATATCCAAATGTCTACAATTTTCTGATATTTTTCTTCCTTACCCATTCCAAGCCATGGATAAGAGACTCATACTCTACTCTTTTGTTAGAGAAACTGGACTAAAATATGAAATAAGAGTAATACTCAATACCATTAGGAGATACAAGCACTAAACCTCCTCCCGCACTTTTTCTGCTTCTTGATCCATCAAATAACATCTATCGATGATTTTTATTAATTTGTTCTTCATCATTTGGTTTAATAAATCTAGGAAAAAGTGAATTCTCCTCATGTAAAAAATAAATACCCAAACCAACCTCTTCAATCTCCTTATATGGATCATAGTTATAATGTTTATGTTCCCACTCATCAAGTGTTAAATCAGAATTCCCCCAATCTGAATGGTTATATCTTGAGTACTTGGGAAATCCTCTTCATAAAGATAGTACAATTCACATTGACAGGGCTAGGTGTATAAGGTTATACATGGTATGCATCAATAGGTTCATATTTAATAGTATCCTTGATACCATACCTAGTCCTAAAGATCATATGATACCAATCTACTCATAAGTACCCTCCAATTTTGGTAGTGAAATCTCTGGATAGAATAGGGAAAAGAGTGGAGGAAGGTTAATTATGGACACATCTTGAGAGATTGAAACATTGGGATATGCATGCAAGGATTAAACCTCTAATAACTCTAACATTTCTTACTATTTTCCCATCTAATTTCACTATATATTTTGAAAGAGGCTCGTATTTTAGGTCTAGCTGATCTACAATCTTATTTGGCATCACCAAGTTGTTTTCTCTAGAGTCAATCATGCAATTTTACATTGAGTTATTTCCTATGATCAAATACACATAGAAAGGTGGAGGCTTCATGATTCTACTTATTTGATCCCCTTTTTTGTTTCATTTCATTGGTAGGAACATTTTCTCATTCTACGGATGACTTATGTGGAATAGAAAAGTTGGCCATAGCTTCCTATAAGAGATCTCTGTGTCTTAGGATTTCTATTGACTCCCACATAGATATTATCACATTTGTTTTCTTCATATTTTAAATAATGTTTAATAGAGTGGGATTAAATTTTTGTTTCACCTTACTTACAACAAACTTTTCCTAAAATTAGGTTAGTATGGAAGGTCCTCTAGGCTGATTTTGTACATTTGGAGTTAAATTTGAATTGTCACCCCCTTGGAGTGTCAATGAAGGTTGAGAAGGGCCTATATTTTCATATTTTCCTTCCTTAATATATATTTTCTTAGATATAGTGTTGGCATCCACACCTTGAGGAAGATTCTTATTCATTTCACAAAATTATTTTTCTTGCTAATTCACAAGTGAAGTGTCATTTTGAGGTGCCTCTTGAGCAACCATCTGTTGCTGATTTTCCTCTACAGGTATATCTTGAGAAATAAATGCATTTTTACCATCAAATCTTGGTTCAAAATTCCATTGGGTTGATTTTATTGGTTGTTTGGAAGATGAAAAGGGAAACACCACTCATAATCTTGCAAAATATTGTTTAAACATGAACTAGATCTTGGGATGAGCTAGCTACATTTGGGTTATATGGTTGAAAATGTTTTGCAAGAGTAAATTGGTTATGATTTTTAGGAGTTGTTTGGGATGAATGATTATTTGGTTATTAAGGGGTCTTATTGGGTTGGTATGGAGGTTGATAGGGTCTAAAACTTTATGCTTGCTACCTCTTAATGGATACTAACTCATTCCCAAAATTTTGTAATTGTTGCATTAATTCTTACAATCTAGATAATATATTCGAGGAGGTAGATCCTTCATTAGAGATATGGTTTTTTAGGGTTGGGATAGGAGCTAACCCAAATGTTTTAATAGAATTTAGGTTCTCAATCTTAGGGAATACAAGTGTTGGAGGTCTAGGAGTGAGCTTTCCATCCTAAATGAGACAATTTTCAGCCCTAATGGCTATTGCATAAGCACTAGGAAATGTTGTACCCCCATAGATTGAATCATGACAACAATATTATAATTTAAAGCTCTTAAAAAATGTACCTTTTGGAGTTTTTCTTATGAGGGCTGAAATTTTGTCCCAAGTTTTTTGAAATCTGAAATTAAAATCTTCCATGAGCTCATTGGGAGCCCTCTTTATAGTTGTTAGTTGTTCTAGCAAGGAGAGGTTACAAAGGGTTTTCCCTAGCTCATTCTAGTTAGTAATTGATCCTACTATTAAACTCATGAACCATTGTAGATATTTTCCCTTAAATGAAGAAGCTAGTAGCTTCACAACTACATCTTGTTCAATAATTTGATGCATGGCACAAACATTGGCTATATCTTAAATATGGTCTACTGGGGTAGTATGATTTTCCCCAGTAAAGAAAGGGATATTATTTAGTGATACTACTAGAATTTGATTCTGAGCATTGAGAGCAAGAGGAATACTACCAGTAAACATACAAAATAGTAGATTTTCTAGTTGTTCCATTATAATAGGTCTCAAAACTCTTGGAGATAACATGAAGGGCCTACCAGGAGGTGGTGTGGAAAAATTCATGTTTTGTGTTGAAGGTGGCCTTTGAAATATCATGTCTCTTCTTCTCCTCCCAGTTCTAGTTTCAACTACTCAACATCTCCTTCTATTGTTTTGGACCTTGTTTAAATTCTTCTCATGAACTTGAATAATTGTGACAGTGAAACCATTTGATTTGATGTTTTAAGTCGCTAGATGTGTTATAACTAAGCCTCAAAAGGATAAATTTTTACCAAGATACACACCCAAACTTAACAAAAAAATTATAATTATTAACTTTTTCCCACCAAGTGTGCCAAAATTGTTATGTCAAAAAAGTAGCACCATAGGATTTGTCTGATATATATACATTTTTTTTGGCTAAAATGGGATGATCTCATAAGTGTGGGACTTGCATAAATGAGATCAACCTCTAGAGAAGGTTGGTTCCTCTACCTAATCTTAATGTTAAGCTACTCCTAATGAAGAAAATGCATTTATCTACTCCTATTCTAATAATCCAAGAGACTAGGGAGAGATAAATGCATATAAAATAGGAAATCTTAAGTTAAAGAAGGTGATAACACCAAGAAGAGGGTGGAGAGACACTCTCAAATGAGGAAACTGGGAGAGAAAATGATAAAGGAGAGGATAAACATAAGTACCACAGTCCCAAAACTCATTTTAACTACCATTTTGAAGACATAACATACTTATATACTACAAGGAGAAAAAAAGGTGCACAAAATACCCAAAAATGTAATAAAAGGCATGAATTAGAAATAGAACACAAGCTAGGACAGATTGATAGTCATAAATCAAGTATTTTATTCCTTTAAGGATGTACACTACATTTCAATGGAAGCTAGAGGTAAATTTCACCATGTAGAAGTTCAAATATGAGGTCTAAAATTCATATACGTATATGTAACACTTGAAATAGAGTACACAAACCTTACAAGAATGTGCAACCCTTACAAAAGAGTCTCTCTTTTTGATATATATGAAATTGGGGGGAAAGATAAGAGGTAAGTTTGGGAAGAAACCTCTAATTCTAGACTTCATCTACCAAAAGGATGCATTTAAACTCTAGAAATAATGATGGGCACTTCACTGAGCCCATTTCCCATGTCATATCGCTTGTTGGAGAAACCAAAGCACAATATCTCACCAAATTTGGTTTTTGAGCTAGCTAAACCTACTTATTAATGGCCTAATTAATTTTTTCCTTATTTTATCCCATAAATTGACATCAATTCCTAATTCTGATTATACCAATTTGAAGGGATTGAGGATATATTTATAATGATATCAAGTTTGCATGATTTAGAGCTTTGTGGAGGAAGTTATGGTGATTTGAAGTTTGCATGGTCACCGAACACAAGATCGTAACATGTGGAAGCCTTTGATTGGCCTCGAGATTACTTTATTCTACGTGTCTACTACTTTTCCTTTTTCCATGTGTCAATCTTCCATTGGGTCACAGATTGGGTGGACCTAAAATTCTTTGAAATTTGGCTCATTCCAGGGATTTTACATCCTCAGCAACTCATCACCTAAAACATCATCGGAATGATGGCACATGTCCCATGACAGTTGCTACTCTTATGCCCCTTATCACCCTTATGTTTTGCTATGTGTCCTTGACCTTTGTTTACTTAAGTCCGACTCCAAAATATTATACAACAAAACTAATTACGCGTACTTGAGGTCTGCGAGGCACAAAATCTTTTGAGGATAGCCAAAATCCCACCAAGTGGCCTATTATTATATACTAGACTTGAATTTGATAGTAAAATGAATATCTTTTAGGATTTTAAAAGGTACAAGCCAATGCTTTAAACTTAGTTTCCCATGGGTTTTGAATATCAATGGATGGTAATTTTGTGAAGGAGAAAATGATGGTCATATGAATGTCTCGGACACTGTGAAATGGCTAAGTATATCCAATACATTATAAAAATTTACCTAGGAGGTAAATTTTTGATAACATGTAGGTCATTATGAACTAGAACATGATGAATTCTGAGATGAACACTTTTTTCTAAATCTTCTACATCACCATAGTTTGCTTACATAGCTAATTATTTTCCTTTAGGAAGTTTCCATCCTCTTTCACTCCCAAAAATAAAAGGTGCATGTGATCACCCCATACTTTTGCAATATGACTAAGTAATAAAGGATAACACCATAGTAGCCTAGATAAAATCTTAATTTTAAAAATGAAACATCATGATCAAATCTTAAAAGCATTCATTGATGGAAACTAATTGAAATCAAACATCTAATCTATAAGCATCCTTGCTATGTGAGATGATTACTAATTAACATAAACCTAAGTAGATCTAAGGGAAATCAACTTATTGTTGTTTCTACTCCACAAATGGTGAGAGGATCTCTCTAACAATGGCTATAAGGTCGTATTAGTATCCCTCTACTAACCAATATTAAAATTGGATGCAAAGATTGAGCAAGATAATCTAAGAAGGAAGTAAGGCTCTTAATCATATTTGTTATATGATATACTAATAAAAGTATGGTGTAAAGTTTGAAGGTAGGTGCTTAGTCCTTTTTATAGTTTTCTATTTGAGGAAAAATTGCATCTTGGTGCATGTGGGACTAAAAACAATAAATTAGATTAAGGTTTGTTAATCATGATTAGTGAATTAAGAAGTGATTAGCATGTGAGGAGCCTTAATTAACCACTTAGGGTCAATTAAGAGGCTATGATAAGATTTTGAAGCCTTTTGAGATGTCTTGGAGGGAAAAGGGGTGATTTTGAATGGTTGGAAGAGGGGTTTGAGCCAATAATAGGGTTTATTGATCAAAACAAGGGTAAATAGGCTTAATTAGCTAATAATCACTAATTTTTTGTTCGAAGAGGATTATAACTTATGATGTATCATAAATTGACATCCTAAATGTTAAAGAGGTTAGGTAATCAACAAAGCATCATTAATTAACCATAATAGACTGAAATGTTATTTAATTAGCATAAATCACTAATAATAGTGAAAGTGGAATTTATGTGTCTACATTTACCCCTGTTTGAGGTGAGGTAAGTGATGTAATATCAAACATAGTAGACAAGAATTAAAAAGTAAATTTTTGAAGAAAAATTAGTTGTTAAATGTCACAATTAATGGTACAATGATCAAGAACACTCTGATTGACTTGGGGGAAGTATTAAATGTAATGGAAAAATAAATTATGGATGATTTGAAGTTAGAGGGACTAATACCAACATCCATAGTCTTGCATCTTGTAGACAAATCAATAGATAAATATGAAGGAGTCCTAGAGGAAATAGTAGTAGTAGTAGACTCTTGGGAGTACCCTACGATTTTATAGTTCTTCATCCAAAAGAAAGCTTGGGAGGATATCTTATCATCCTAGGAAGACCATGCTTAGCAAAAGATGATACATTCATAGGATGCAATTATAGTAATATGATTATCTCTAATGGAAGTGGTACCAAGAAGCTCATGATTTACCCCCTGCACAATTGTTCAATGAAGAAGACCAAACCATTTGGGTTGAAGAGACAGAAGAAGACTAAAGCTCGGTTCGAAACTCATGATGTTGTAGAAATCATGAACAATTCAAGGAAATAAGAGGATATTGTTCTTTCTAATGTCCTACAAAATAATTATGGGAGGAATGAAGAATTAGATGGAAAATTATGGTGTATAAGCTTACCCGAGAATCAAATCCTACCACAAAACAAGATTATGAACATTTCAAGTAAGAATTTCATCCTCCACCAACTCCTTCCATGTGATTTTAAATTGAATTATGTAAGTAGCAATATACACTCCATGATTGATCTCTCTAAGAAAGTGGAAATTTCTCTGGGAAATCCACTTAATGTGAACAAAATGTTGAGCATGTAACAGAGATCCTATTAATTGCTCTTACGTAGAAACACAAGAAAACATTTACATGGGATTATGGAGACATGCATGGAATCCACCCTAAGCTCTGTACACATAAGATATACATCAAAGATAGATACAAGCCAATAAGATAGCCACAAAGAAGAATGAACCCAAAAATGAGGGATATAGTGAAAAAAGAATGAAAAAAGTATTAGATGTTGGATTCATATATCCAATTTCATACATCCAATGGTTATCACCCTTGTCATTATACCTAAGAATAATGGTAAATGGAGGATCTGTGTAGACTATAAAGAGCTGAATGTAGCAATAAATAAGGATTATTTTTCTCTTCCTTTCATTAATCGGGTACTTGACACTCTTACTTGGATATAATTTTTTTCTCTTTTCTAGATGGATATAGTGGCTACAACCAAATTTAGATTGCACTGAGGACCAATACAAGACCATGTTCATGTTCCTATGGGGAATGTTTACGTACTTATTTCTTCCTTTTGGTTTGTGCAACGCACCTCCTAAATTTCAAAGATAATTTTTGAGCATCTTCTCATATCTAACCAATGACTACATGGAGGTATATATGGATGATTTTACAATATATGGCAGTACTTTTGATGAAGCAATGAAGAATATGGACAAAGTTCTTAAGAGATGTAAGGATCATAACCTATCTTTAGGCAACAAAAATGCTACGGGTTTATGTCTAAAAGAATAGTGTTGGGGAATTATCTATCATCTTTTGGAATTTAAGTAGACCCAATAAAAATATATGTGATTTTAAATCATCCAACACAAAATAAGCAGAGGGATGTGAGAAGATTCTTAGGCCATGTTGGGTATTATATAATATTTATACAGGACTTCAGTAAGATTTTAGCACCATTATTTTTCCTACTGGGAAAGGATGTTTCCTTTGAGTGGACTGAGAAATGTGAGATTACATTCCAAACTTTGAAGCAAATGTTGACTTCAGCACCTATGTTAAGAGGACCAGATTAGATTTTTCCATTTCACATTCATACAGATGCCTCAGATCACACCATTGGAGTTGTTCTAGGATAGAAATATGGAATTATAAACTATGTAATCTACTATGTCAGTAAGAACCTTCAACACACACTGCTTGAACTCAACTATACAGTCATAGAGAAAGAGTTCTCAGTGGTTTTTATGCTATCAATAAATTCAGGCACTACATCATAGGTTATCTAGTATTCATTCATACTGATCATGTAAAAATTAAATATTTAATCAACAAACCAGTTGTAAGCAACAGAATAATCAGATGGTTTCTACTCTTGTAAGAGTTTGATGTCACCATTGTGGATAAGCCTAGTAAGGACAATGTTGTAGATGAATTTATTTCAAGAATGGAGAATAATAATGAAGAACAAGTAGTGGATGACTCTTTCCTTGATGGTCACCTATTTTCCATCTCCACTAGAAAACCTTGGTATACTTGATATAGATAATTATTTTGTCTCACGTAAGACACCTCCACACTATTTATATTCTAAAAAGAAATAATTGTTGAGAAAAGTGTGAGTTTTTCTTGGATAGCTAGTTTTCTATTTGACACAAGGCAAGATAATGTTATAAGGAGGTAAATAGATGATGAAGAAATATATGATGTCCTCAAATCCTTCCATAGTGAACCATGTGTAGGAAAATTTTATGCAAAAATAATAGCACAAAAAGTGTTGACAATAGTTATTACTTGGACTACACTACATGAGGATGTAGTATTGTATACAAGAAGGTGTGATAAATGCCAAAGAATGGGTAAGACTACCAAGTCAGATTAGATGACATTACACCTCGGTTAGTATTGCATACTATTTGAAAAATGGGATTTGGACTTCATTGGTCCAATAGATTCTAAATATCAGCAGAAAGAGTACATTTTGGAGTGCAAATATTAGCTCACTAAATGAACAAAAGTGAAAGCATTACCAAATAAAAAGAGTCAGAAAGTTAATAAATTCTTATATGACCACATCTTCACAAGGTATGGAGTACTAAGAGAAATTGTTATAGATCAAGGTACACACTTCACTGCTGAAGTTATTTCTAATCTAGCTAAGGAATATGAAATTAGACATAGGAATTCTACACCTTATCACCCCCAATCTAATGGTCAAGTTAAGGTAACAAACAAGGAAATAGAATCCATCTTGACAAAAATTATTGCACTCCATAGGAGAGATTGGGAAGATAGAATTCTAGAGGAAGTTTGGGCATTCAACACAACCTAGAATACTCCAACAAGATTCACACCATTTGGTATTTTATACAGTAATATTGTTGTTCTCCTATTGAATTTGAACATAATACATTAAGGATTGTACTTAAACTAGGCATATATTTGTCTGAAGCTCAAAGACAGAGGACTCTCCAACTCAATGAGTTAGATGAAATGGGGAGACAAGATATATATAATATAGAGGTGGTGCATAATAAAATGATCAAATGGCATGAAAAATTCATCAAAATAAGGTGTAATTTCAAGAAGGTGATTGAGCTCTCTTATTTGACTCCAAGTACAAAGAACACATGGGAAAAGGGATGAGGTGGCTAGATCCATATGATATTGATAAAATATTTCCCAATGGAGATGTAAAACTCACCACCATAGATCCTTTGAGATTCATACTACTGGTGAATGGTCATAGGTTGAGGTTGTACAAAAATCCAACTAATAGGAGCACCTTCATTTAGTAATTTAGAGGAGGTTAAAGCAGGATGGAGATGAGAACATCAGAGTTAAGGTCAGAAGTTGAACCTGTTGGTTCATCTACTGAAGTTTCTGAAGAATAAGATTTTCAGTGACCTTGGTATATTCATCTTGTTGAATACTCCAAGGGTAAATAAAACTGATTTGATCATCCTTCTTGGTGATTAATACCATGCAACTAACATGTTTTATTTTTAGAAAAAAATTTACATGATTTGGTGTATTTTTTGTAAGATGTGCATGGTATCTTACGAAGGAGATGGTGAAAAGACTAAATGTCCACTTGTATCTACATACAACAAATTTATTTTTTTATCTTGTTTGTGGGACTTTTGATTACATGAAGAAAATAAGGAACAAATTGTATGTTTCATATTTTTGATGAAGATGACCGACATTAGAAAAATTCAATCTTCCCTCTCGGGAATTAATTGATATCGTTAAGGAGCCTTCAGGATAACGTTGCATACACTTACAACACTAGAAACATCATTTACAACATCATGGCACCTCAAAATGCAGCATCATGATAAATTTTCATGTAAAAAAGGCGTAAATTATAACAAGGCCCATATCATCATCATTCAAAGGTGCATATATCGAGATAATTACACTCATTTCACTTTGATAAAATAGTGATAGAATGATTATGTTCAATTAATATTTATGCCATATCATGAATGACTTTAAATATCAATTATCATTGCCTCCTTTAAACCTTATGAGTTGTCACTCCACGTATCCCCACTCCATCACACCATGTCACCTCACACATTTGTAACATTCAAATGAATTTAATTCATTTCCTTCTTGTGTTGTGTGTGAGTCGATCACATAATTATAAAAAAATGTACTCCAAAACTTTACACTCACTCAAATTATTGCATCATTGCTACAAATTGTGATATTTTTCCTCTCAGAGATAAAGAATTTTTCAAAATTCAAGACATGAGGAGATCTGACTCGCCATGAGCCTACAGACCATTCACAATTCCATAACCAACCACGATATTGCAATATTTTAAAAAAAGAAGATCGATGGGGTATATCAGTAAGTTCCAAGGTTTCCTCGAACCTATAATAAAGGAATTTGATGCTACATTCAATGAAAGAGAGCCTATCACAAAGTTTTAATAGTAAAAGTGGATGACAATATTTTATTTGTAGTCACAGGGCTTCCTGCAGAAGGTGATATTTTACCTAAAAGGAAAACCTAGATGTATCTCGACATGAATATGGTGATGCAGATGATAATTTTGTGATTGATAGACAAGGTACATTTTGCACTTCTCTAAAACCATTTTGGGTTGATGTTGCTAATTACATTATCAAATACTTTACCTGTGAGGGTAGATACTCTAGATTGAATATTGTCCATTTTAAGTTGTTGAATCATTTAAAGAATGGTGTACATGTTAATGTTCCCAATTTCTTAAATGAAATCCTAAAAATAATGAGTAAAGATTCCTAGAGAAGAAGGTCATCTTTGTCTCCAATTGTCTTATCACTTTGATTGTAAAACATACACTAGAGAGAGATCACACTACATTGAAATGGGAAGATTTTTCAAGGGTTGATAACATTAAAGAATTATTGAGCATGGTAGGAAAAGAATAATAAGCATAGGTAGTTCTTGCACTCAAAAATTTGAACTTGTGGCTTCCACTTCTCAACCTGAACCCACAGTTTCCACCTCTTCAAAAACAAAACCCCTATTTTTGAAGAGAACCTTATTCTTGTGTCCCTAGAAAGGATCCTCATTGCTAAAACCCTACTTGGATTTTCAACTCATAAATCATCCACCTCTAGGAGTAAGAAAAAATGTTCTATGCCTACTCCTAAATCCTCCAAGTCTACTCCTTCATCTTCTAAATCCACTCCTGTACCACCTAGGTGTTCTCATCACCTAAAAACTAAAAAGACAAAAACATCAAAAGCCACAAAGACTGAAACCATAGCACTTGATAGTGATAAAGAAGTGGAAGAAGAGAATATTGAGGCCACATCCATGGAACAAGATCAGGAAAGTGTTGATGTTGAGATTCAAGATCCCATGGAGGAGATGGAGGAAAATAAGGAGGCAGAATGTGGAAAGAAACTTATCCAAGAAATCCATGTTAAACATATTGAAGTTCAGGAAGAGGAATTTCATGCTGGGGAGACCCATGATAAGCATAAAGGAGAAAGATTGATTGAAAAGTTTTAGATATAGCCCATGTAGAGAATATAGAGGAATTCCATGACCACATAGTTCTTAAAACACTCACTAATGAAATGGAGATTGGGGATAATTTTCCCCATAATGTTGAAGAAATAGTAAGAAATATTATTCATATCATTGAGAAAAAATATCCATTTGAGCATGATGAAATATTGCAAGAGGATATTCCTACTGTTACAGAGGATACAACTGATAAAATATTAGAACTTGCTTCCCCATTATTGCAACAAGCTAACCCAAATCCACAGGTTATCATTAGAGAATTTTTAAAGAACCTCCAAAACCATATTTTAGAAGCATAGGCACTCAGACAACTTGTTATATTAACGGGTGTAGTAGTTTGAAAACTATGTCAATAGGTTGTAGGGAAAATGGGAAATGGAGAAGGAAGAATTAATCTTCCAACATTAGCAAGACATTGAAGAAAAGGAAAAGGAGCTTAAGGCTAAAGATAAGGAAATTTCCAAGCTCAAGAAAAAGTAGGAAGATACAGTTCAGGTGACCAATGACATACTTAAATGTAGGCCACCTTCTAACATTTATGTCATTTTCTTGAAAGAACAGATTTTATAGTTAAAGTATACATGTATCAATTTAGATATCCCATTTAATATTAGTGGAGCCAGACTTTTCTTCAGAATATATCTAAATATGCCTCATGAAATTTAGTTGTTATTATGTGAGTTGTATATGTACAATTATGCCTTGGAATATGATAGGGATTGGATCCCAAGTACTTTACATTGGTGATGTTCCAATTAGGACATTGTGTTCCTATTTTAACAATGAATTGTACAAAGAGAAGTAGATGGAGGAATACGGAACTTGTCAAAAATAAAACCAGTAAAAGATGAAGCTCCCAATACAGGGGAAATTATTGAACAGTATGGAAAATACATGGAACACAAGAACATTAAACAATGAGTGCACCAGATGAGATATGAATCTCATGAAGAAGCCAGGGACCACATCAAATACAATGCTAGAGAAATAGTATGTGCCTACAAAACACGTTGGCAAGAGATGTCCCCTGAAATGCAAAGAAAATAAATGTACTCTTATCCCAATATCATTCCAACCTTGAGGAGGGTAAATGCATACATTGAATTTTCTAAAGGATGTGGAAAAACTTGGTTTCCCATTGGTTATTATCCACCAATATTCCACTATCATATACCCCACTATTATGGTATCAAATAAATGGATGTGGAGATACAAGATAGATTCATGGAAGATACGAAAGGAATGGAGGATACTTCTTCACCGATCCTGAAGGAACATCTACCCCGATTAATTTCACACGATTGTTATCACCGAATCACAGCACCCCTGGATGTTGATCAGATTTCTAGTTTGATCACTCTAAGCATCCAGTGTGATTGGATAACATGGGTACTATCTCCAAGTTGTGGGACTTGCTACTTGAGATAGACCTCCGAGAAAAGCAAGTTCTTGCTCCTAAACTACACCTTACAATCTACTCTAATGCAGGATAAGCTAACTGTTCTAATCTAAATTTCCAAGGGACCAGGAGAGAGAATACATAAAATGAAAGCCTACACTAAAGCGGTGATACACCAGAAAAGGAGGGTGGGAGAGTAGTCTCCAAATGTGTGAAATACAGAGGCAAAGTGCACACTAGAAGAGGTGATGACAGTTCACCATAATCTAGCAAAATGCATTCACAATAATATTCCAAGCATACACAATGATAATGAATTCCTGCAAGAACATAATAATAGACACAATATTCTTGTAGAAAGATAAAAGGGGCAAGAAGAATGCAAGAAAACACAGCAGGGGAAGATACATCCACAAACTTGTATTTTATTGCTTCCTGGTATGCACAGTTCAATCTATTACAAGATAAGGGCACGGATCACCATGCAAGGAGTCCACTACAAGGGCCTGCAACACACAGCGGCTTCACAAAGCAATTTTGGCGAGCTTTGCTACCCAAAAACTCTCCCCTTTACTGATGAGCCCAACACTCCAATTTATAGAAAAATGAGAAGGAAAGAGAAGGAAAAATGGAAATCCCGAAATCTGTCCTTCAACCACCTGTAAGAGGCATTAAATTGAGTGGAATGGTTATACATTACTTGAAAAAGGCTCCCCATACTGTCCCATGTGCTGCAGCAGAGAAAGAATGATGACCATGCCTCTTAATTGCACTCCCAGCTACCAAATAAAACACTGTTCTGAACCCGGCCACGTTTTCTTAAAAATCTCAATCAATTTCTGATCAAATCTGGAATTTCTTGATTTCTGTGCATCGGGCTCGGAACCACGATTCCAACGGTACCAATTTTGTGTGATTTCGTTGAGAAATGCAAAAGTTATGGCCTTCTGAGTGCGGGCAGCTATTTTGGGCCTAGCAGGCGTTTTCTGTCATTTGACGGGAATGAGCATTGACTGACTGGAGCCGAATATGTTTCTTTTATTTAAATATATCTACCCTCATTAAAATTAAGAAATCCAGTTTTTGTGGCGTAGAGGACGTCGTGCTCGTTCCAGAAAGTCCAATTTTATCAAAATCGGAGCTCGGAGTCAAAAGTTATGGCCGTTTGAAGTTTCCAGACCAAACGTTGACTTTTCTTCCTGTGACACGTGTCATGATTTGATTGGCCTTTCGGCTTTTCGCGTCCCACGCGTCCCTTTGTCCCATTTGGATGACAAAAACTGCTCTTTGTGGGCTTCATTTCCCTTTTGAACCCGGCCCACGTGGCGATTGGCTTTTGTCCCTTCGTCCCATGTCCCATTTGCTTTTCCCATTTGATGCAAATTTTGCCCTTTTCGATCTTTTTCGCATTCGCGTTCCCTTTTGTTCGCATTCATTGTCCCATTTGCTTTCGCCATTTGTTCCCATTTCAGCCGAACCGGCTGGTTCGGTCCATTTGTTCCACTTGGCCCACTTTGTTTTGGACTTCCTTGACTCAATTTTTCCCCAACCGGCCGGTTCGCGTTCGCGTATTTTGTCCCAAACGCGTCCCCAAAGCTTTCCTCTCGTGATTAGTCAATTTTTCTCTCTTTTGGCGAATCGGCATTTCGCGCCCGCCAGCGTACTTTTGTCCCATTTGTCCCAAATGCTTGCGTTTGGACTACTTTGTGCTGATTTCACCCGATTCGGCCGGTTCGCGCTTTTTGTCCCACACGTCCCGGAGGCGACCTTGGACTAGGACTTAGCCATTTTTCACGATTTTCTGGGCAACCTTGTTTTTTCTGCAACCCTTTTTTTACATTTTCTCAGAACTTACTCTCTTCCTCTTGGACAGGGGAGTTAGAAAAATATGAGGGGACCCTAGAAACATGACTTTTCGCCCTGAATCAATATAATTGCTTGCATGTTATCAAAATTACCTTGGGGGTGAATTTTGGATAACAATTTTGGCGACTCAGCGGGGTCATCTGCCTGCTAGATGAAGAACGACCAGCTGCTTGAAGCAATCCATTGGGCATGGAGTCTGTTTGATAACCTCTCAGCTGATCTGAAATTTGAAAACCTGTGTCCTTGAGCCATTTGAACATTTGTTGAGCTGGTCTTCTCATGGCTGCAAATTCTTTTCAGGAGCTTGATGAACTGCAAACATGCACATACTAGAAGCAATAGGACATGTGCACAAGCACTTAGGGAAATAAAAACTACTCTAACAGCAGTACAATGTGCATAAGCACTTAGAGGAATGGAAAATCTAAATTAATATTTACAAGGGTGAAAATCTATCTTTCTAGTAGCAGCGTTTGAGATAGATCCCATTGACCGGGAATCTGCAATTCTTCACCATCCAACTTAGCCAGTCGGAAAGCATTGCTACCTTTGCATTCGATGATCATGTATGGGCCACTCCAGATGGCATCAAACTTGGAGTGCTTTCCTGGTTTTGCACGATCAGCATCCCACTTCAGTACCAAATCTCCAGTTTGTAATATCCTAGCCTTAGCTTTCTTGTCAAAACTCTTTTTGACCAATGCTTTATCCTTTTCTATGGTGCATTGCGTGCTCTCTCTCTTGTCTCTTCTAATTCCATCAGCTCTGCATACCTGATTTCCATAGGTTCAAACTCAGCTAGTTCCAACTGTTTCATGAGTTCCAATGCTGGCAACTCAAGTGATATAGGTAGAACTGCTTCTTTCCCGTATACAAGCTTGTATGGAGAGCTTCCTGTAGATCTCTTGGGTGTGATCCTATCAGCCCATAGAGCTGATTTGAGCTTTGCGTGCCAAGTTCTTTGATTTTCATCAAGAGTCCTCCTGATGATTCTTAGTAGATTCTTGTTTGTAGACTCGGCTTGGCCATTACCTTGAGGGTAATAGTTTGATGAAGTGCTGAGATACACACAATTTTTGACAGCCCATTCAGTGATCTTTGTGCCAAGGAATGCCAATGCATTATCTGATATGATAGTGGCAGGGGCACCAAACCTCGTGACTATCCCTTCATAGAAATCTAAGATATTAGATTCATTTGCCTCCTTGAGTGCCACTGCTTCAGTCCACTTGGTGAAATAGTCTGTTGCTGTTAGTATCCACTTGTGGCCTTGACTTGAATTGGGATTGATGACTCCAATGAAGTCCAATCCCCATTGCATGAATGGCTGATCCACTGAAATTGGACGAAGGGGCAGCGCTGCTAACCTTTCTTTCCCCGTGAAGAATGCACATTTCTTGCATTTCTTGACCCATGAGTAGCAATCATTGAACACAGTAGGCCAATAGTAACCAGCTTTCATGATTTTGAGAGCTGTCACTCGTGGAGCAAAGTGGCCTCCTGCTTCCCCGTCATGGAACTCGTGTAGGATCTTCTCAACTTGACCTGTTCCAATGCATCTTAATAGAACACCATTGATGTCCTTTTAAACAAAACTCCATCAACAAGCACATATGGAATGGCTTGTAATCTGAAGTATCTCCTCTTTGCTTTGCTCACTTCTAGAGGGCACAAGCCTGTTTGGAGGTAATGCACCAAGTCTTGAGTCCAACATGGGATGGGTGCATCATCAGCTGGTTGTTCTTGATCATTCTGTAGTAGCAGGAGAGCATCCTCTTCACTTTTTGACTCGTCTGGTTGTTTGGAAGCGAGCTGCTCACACAAGCCTTTGCCACGAACTAGCTTGGTCACTTTGATTTCAATATCATATTCCATCACCCGAGTGATCCAACCTGCTCTCTTCTCATTTAAATCCTTGTTTAGGAGGAAGTCCTTGACACCAGCATGAGACACCAGCAGTTGAATCTTATTGTTTGAGACCAAATGTCTGAACTTCTTCAAGCTCTGATGACAGCAAGGACATGCTTTTCGATGAAAGAATACTTTATTTCAGTAATCTTCCAAGGTTTGGCTGAAGAATGCTATGGGCTGTTCTGAACCTTCTCTATTCAGCTGTGTCAAGATAGCTGAGATTGTATCTGATCCTCCAAATGCATACAACATGAAGTCCTTTGAAAATCTGGGTTGATAAGAGTTGGAGCTTGTGATATTGCATGCTTGATGTCTTTCAAAACTCTCTTTGCCTTCTTTGTCCATTTGAATGCCAGACTCTTCTTCAACATCATTGTTAGAGGCTTCACAAGAGTGGCAAAATTAGGCACAAATCTGCGGACAAAGTTTATCCTTCCTAAGAAGCTTTGGAGAGATTTCTTGTGGTGTGGCAATGGAAGCGTTCGGATGGCTTCAACCCTTTCAGGATCAATTGTTAGCCCTTCCCTAGAGACAATGTGGCCCAACAGTTTGCCTTCGTGTGCCAAGAATACACACTTCTTTGGATTCAATGACACTCCAAACCTTCTACACCTCTGAAACACTTGCTGAGGTGAAAGAGATGGTCTGCTGCATTCTTTGAGAAGACAGTGATATCATCTAGGTATACCAGCACTATCTTGTTGATCAAGCCTTTGAATGCCATATCCATAGCTCGCTGAAATGTTGCTCCGGCATTTGACAGTCCAAATGGCATCTTCTTGTAAGCATATGTGCCCCATTTTGTAGTGAAGGCCGTTTTGAATTGATCTTCTTCTTTCACCATATCTGATTATAGCCTGAATATCCATCTAGCAATGAAAACCTTTACGAACCATTCTGACCTGCAAATATTTGTTCCATTGATGGAAGCGGATAATGATCTTTGAGTGATGCTCTATTTAGATCGCGAAAGTCCACACACAATCTTATTTCTCCGTTTCTCTTTCTTACTGGCACCAAGTTTGCAACCCAACTTGAGTGTTTGATGGGAAGATGATACTAGCCTCAATGAGCTTGCTTAACTCTTTTCTCATGAGAGGCTCGATATGAGGATTCTTTGGCCTTTGCTTTTGCACAGCGAGGCTTGGATTCGGATCCAACTCAATAGTATGTTGTGCCAACTTTGGGTTGAAACCTCTTAAATCTTTGTAAGTCCAAGCAAAGACATCTAAGAATTCTTGACAAAGCTGAACAAAATCAGATTTCTCTTGTGGAGTACTTACTTTGCCAATTTGCAATGTCTTGCCTTCATCTACTAAAATAGGCTCTGAATCTTCACCCTTTACTTGAATGTTCGCTTTCTCCTTCCGGAACTGATCATTCGGGTTGAAGATTGACTCCAGCGTTATGAGGCCTTTTGGTAATTTGTTAGTCCTCAGCTGCACCACTTGGTCACCATACTGCTGCTCCAGCTTGTCTTGATTTCTCATGGAGAACTCAGCTTCTTCTTGCAGGAAATTAACAATTTGCTGATCATTCTCGAAGACTTGCCAACTTGTGTTGTTATCCGGAACAGCTGGTCTCACAACCACTTTGATATGAGGCTGAGTTTTCTCACTTTTGATACTTTCTACAACATCAAACGCAGCCCCAATTGCTGCCAGTCTGTCAGCGGCTTCATTCTTTTTTCTTGGGATGGAAATGATGCTAAAAGCTTCAAAATCTTCAATAAGATCCCATACCCGATTTTTGTAGTTCTTCAACAGATCATTTTTGGCAGCATTTTTTCCTTTGACTTGGTTTATGATCAGCTCACTATCACCAAACACTTGTAAATTCTGATGCCTTTCTTCTTTGCCCAGTGCAATCCATGAATTAAGGCTTCATACTCAGCTGTGTTGTTTGAACAGGAAAACTGGAAACGGAAGGCTGAGTAATACCTTATACCTTGCGGTGAAATGAGCATAGCTCCTCCTCCTGCACCTTGTCTACTCCTTGACCCATCAAAGAACAATTGCCATACTTCATTCTTGTCTTTATGATCTGGCTTGGTGATGTTGGGGAGAGGTTGATTCTCTTCATGTAAACAATAGACTCCTAGCTCAGATTCTTCTATTTCTTGATAGGGATCAAAAGCATGCACCTTGCTTGCCCATTCATCAAGAGTCAAATCTGGGATGCTTCCAACCTTGGTGTCAGCTTCATCAGTGCTTGGATAATCTTCTTGATCAAATCTTTGAGCAGTTGGTATTGATTTGGCTTGGAGTGTAAGGCTCAATGTGAAAGTTTGCATAGGTTCGAGACCTGATTGTGGCTTTGGTTCCATACCTTGTTACGAACAACATGTGTGACCAATCCGCCGAAAGATAGCCTCCATTTTTAGCGGTGAAGTCTCTTGACAAGCATAATGCAAAAGTGGTGGTAGGTCTATGATGCCACACATCTTGTAACACTATTACGTTGGGACATGCGTGCAGTGTGAGGCTCAAACCTTTGATTACTCCAACCGTTGTCACTGTTGTCCCATCTAATTGCACTACACCCTTGGAGATGACTTCATATTGGAGTCCTAGCTGATCAGCTATTTGCTTGGGCATTACTGAACTGCTTGCTCCCGAATCGATCATGCAATTATGCACCAACTTATCTCCTATGATCAATGAAACATAAAATGGAGGGGGCTTCAACATTTTACCTTGCTTGTCCTCCATGATTTCCTTCAGGCTGGGCAGCATTTGTGAGTACCTTCTCTTGCATTTGGACATGGTGATTTGAAGTTGACCAGTCCTTCATGGCAGCTTGTAGCAAATCTCTTTGTCCTGGGATAGATAGTGATTCCCACATGGATATGTTTACATTTGTCTTCTTCATCTGATCAATGATACTGAATGGAGATGAAGTATCCCTCTGCTGTCCCTTGGCCTGCACATTCATTCCTTGCACATGGGCAGCAGCAGCTGGCATTTGAGTTGGTTTAGGAGCTGGTTTGGATGCTCCTTGCATGTTTGGATCTACAGTTTGTTTTCCAGTGGCTTGTGGAGTGGTAGAAGGTTGTGGATTACTTGAAGCCAATGGCTGTTCTTCACCCAAATTTCTCCTCTTTGACCTTGTGTTGGCTGCAACACTTTGAGAGGGTATTTGATTCATACCACAGAAATCTTCAGCCTGCCAATTGACAAGAGTAGTTTCGTTCGGAGATGTTCCTTGCTGAGGTGCTTCCTGTTGCTGATCTCCTTCGTGGCTGGACTCTTGCGACCCACCAATGGTTTGCACCATTAGAGCCTGATTTAATGCACCGTTAAAGCACATTGATTGGTTATGTGGCTGACTGCACGGGAAACACCAATCATATTCTTGGGCCATGTTATTTTGGACTGGCACCAAAGCTCTGGATGCAGATGCAACATTGGGGTTATAGGGCTGAAATGGTCTATTGGCGGGAGGCCTTGCTTGATTCTGATTTGCAGCTGGATTGGGTGGTCTTTGAGGTTGATATGGTTGCCTGTTAGGCTGAGCTTGAGGCTGATATGGTCTAGCACTTTGAGCTTGCTGTCTTTTGATAGTAACCAGCTCATTTCCCAAATTTTGCAATTGTTTCATGACCTCTTGGAGTTCATTTGAAGCACTAGAGGATGAAGTAGAAGCTTCATTTGAACTTTGATTTCTAGGGGTGGGAATAGGAGCTAAGACAGGTGCTTGACTAGTACTTGGGCTCTCTAAACTTGGATATAATGGCATTGGGGGCCTAGGAGCCAGTTTACCAGCTTGAATAAGACAGTTTTCAGCCCTAATGGCAATACTATAAGCAGCAGGTAAGGTTGTGCCTCCCATAGATTGAATTAACATAGAAATATCAGAATTCAAAGCTTTAAGATAGTATAGAAAAGCACCTTCTGCTGTTGGCCTGACTGCCACTGGAATCCTATCCCAAGACCTTTGAAATCTGAAGTTGAAGTCAGTCAGCTGCTCATTGGGAGCTCTCTTGATAGTTGTCAATTGTTCTAGAAGAGACAAGTTGTCTCCCTTCTCTCCAAACTGCTCATGGAGAACTATGCATAACTGATTCCAATTTGTGATAGAACCAGCTTCAAGGCTCTGAACCATTGCAATGCCTTCCCTTTGAACGATGATGCCAGCAGTTTGACAGCCACATCCATTTCATTTATCTCATGGATTGCACAGACGTTAGCAATGTCTTTGACATGATCACCAGGAGTGGTATGATTTTCTCCAGTGAAAAATGGAATGTTCTTCAATGCTGCAATTGGGCCCGGGATTACGTGCATTGAGGGCAAGTGGGCTGCTGCCAGTGAAATTGACAAAGGGATTTAGTGGTTGCGCCATTCTGATTGGCCTGAGAACCCTTGTTGATGCGAGAAAAGGTCTACCAGGTGGAGGTGTAGACAAAGTTCTATTAGGTGGAGACGCAGATCTTTGAGCTCTTCTTCCCCTTCTTTCTCTGCAGAGATAGATGCGAGATAAACAAACAATCCTTCCTCCTAGTTCTTGACACAGTGCTGTATTCTTCTCATAAATTTGTCAGGCTTGGACTGCAGAAACCAGTGGATTATGCCTCTTTTGGAGTCGCCAGATGTGCGATTTTAAAGCTCCTTCAAAGCTGGAACTTACAACAAGTGCACATCAATCTTGTTGCAATGAAAGTGAAGACCTCTAAGGTCCCACCGGGCGTGCCAGAACTGTTATCACCGAATCACAGCACCCCTGGATGTTGATCAGATTTCTAGTTTGATCACTCTAAGCATCCAGTGTGATTGGATAACATGGGTACTATCTCCAAGTTGTGGGACTTGCTTTGCTTGAGATAGACCTCCGAGAGAAAAGCTGGTTCTTGCTCCTAAACTACCTACCACAATCTACTCTAATGCAGGATAAGCTAACTATTCTAATCTAAATTTCCAAGGGACCAGGGAGAGAGAATACATAAAATGAAAGCCTACACTAAAGCGGTGATACACCAGAAAAGGAGGGTGGGAGAGTAGTCTCCAAATGTGTGAAATACAGAGGCAAAGTGCACACTAGAAGAGGTGATGACAGTTCACCATAATCTAGCAAAATGCATTCACAATAATATTCCAAGCATACACAATGATAATGAATTCCTGCAGAACATAATAATAGACACAATATTCTTGTAGAAAGATAAAAGGGGCAAGAAGAATGCAAAAACACGGCGGGGAAGATACATCCACAAACTTGTATTTTATTGCTTCTGGTATGCACTGATTCAATCTATTACAAGATAAGGGCACTGGATCACCATGCGAGGAGTCCACTACAAGGGCCTGCAACACACTGGCTTCACAAAGCAATTTTGGCGAGCTTTGTTACCCAAAAACTCTCCCCTTTTCTGATGAGCCCAACACTCCAATTTATAGAAAAATGAGAAGGAAAGAGAAGGAAAATGGAAATCCCGAAATCTGTCCTTCAACCACCTGTAAGAGGCATTAAATTGAGTGGAATGGTTATACATTACTTGCAAAAGGCTCCCCATACTGTCCCATGTGCTGCAGCAGAGAAAGAATGATGACCATGCCTCTTAATTGCACTCCCAGCTACCAAATAAAACACTGTTCTGAACCCGGCCACGTTTTCTTAAAAATATCAATCAATTTCTGATCAAATCCAGAATTTCTTGATTTTTGTGCATCGGGCTCGGAACCACGATTCCAACGGTACCAATTTTGTGTGATTTCGTTGAGAAATGCAAAAGTTATGGCCTTCTGAGTGCGGGCAGCTATTTTGGGCCTGGCAGGCGTTTTCTGTCATTTGACGGGAAAGAGCATTTACTGACTGGAGCCGAACACATTTCCTTTATTTAAATATATCTATCCTCATTAAAATAAGAAATCCAAGTTTTTGGCGTAGAGGACGTCGTGCTCGTTCCAGAAAGTCCAATTTTATCAAAATCGGAGCTCGGAGTCAAAAGTTATGGCCGTTTGAAGTTTCCGGACCAAACGTTGACTTTTCCTCTGTGACACGTGTCATGATTTGATTGGTCCTCGGCTCCTTCGGGTTTTCGCGTCCCACGCGTCCCTTTGTCCCATTTGGTACAGTGCTCTTTGTGCTGATTTCGGCCGAACCGGCCGGTTCGCGCCTTTTTGTCCCATGCGTCCCATTTGCTTTCCGGGCTGCCTCGACTCTTTTCGCCCGGTTCGGCCGGTTCGCACATTTTTGGCCCAAATGTCCCATTTTCTTTCGGACCATTTGTTCCCATTTCGGCCGAACCGGCCGGTTCGGGTCCATTTGTTCCACTTGGCCCACTTTGTTTTGGACTGCCTTGACTGATTTCGGCCGAACCGGCCGATTCGGGTATTTTTGACCCAAACGTCCCCGCAGGTGTCCCTCTCGGATTAGTCGAATTTTTCTCTGTTGCGAACCGGCATTTCGCGCCCGCCGCGTACTTTTGTCCCATTTGTCCCTGCTGCATTTGGACTGTTTGTGCTGATTTCGCCCGGTTCGGCCGGTTCGCGCTTTTCTGTCCCACACGTCCCAGAGGCGACCTTGAGCAGGACTTAGCCAATTTTCACGATTTTTTCTGGATCAACCTATTTTCCTTCTGCAACCCCTTTTTCACATTTTCTCAGGACTTACTCTCTTCCTCTTGGACAGGGGAGTTAGACAAATATGAGGGGACCCTAGAAACATGACTTTTCACCCTGAATCAATATAACTGCTTGCATGTTATCAAAATTACCTTGAGGGGTGAATTTTGGATAACAACGATTATGTAACATCATTTAGATGAGCCAAAGAAACTCGAGGAAGAGCCAAAAGCACTGAAGAGAAGCCAAAGAAAAATCAATCAAGACATTCGATATGTTAAGTCTAGGGGTGTGATGATTCATTTTATTTCCTTTTAAACACCTCATCTACTATATTTTGTTTAGCCAATTGTACCCCTAAACTTGTATTTTCTGGTGATATTTCTTAACATTTCCATTATAGCTTGAACTCATGGCATATATATTAGTTAATATAATTATTAGCAAATATTAATTTATTTTGTGGGATTTGAGTATAAATTTATTATTTTGATTGCAAAATGATGTTAAATGATGCTTTGTATAAATGTCACCCTTATTTGTAAAGAATTTTTTATATGCAACAAAGGATCCATATGTAGCAACTAACATGCGGCTAAAGGAAATATTTCAAAAAGAAGAGTTCATCTATAAGCAATGAAATGTAGCTACATGGAACCATCTACAAGAAGGTGTTTATAGCCAAAGGAGGCCACGCACATACATGAAACCATGATGCTTTGAGGATATTGCACAATGTGAAAACTACACCTAAGCTTGCACGTGTTGATAGAAGAAGAAATTATGATAACAATAAGAATACTATATTCCATCACCTAATTATGCATTGCAACTCAAACAAAGAACTAATTGATTTAACTCATAACTTAATAACTAGTTGATTGATTGATCGGTTAGTTAAGTTATGTGATTGTATGAGAACATCTATTGAATAGTTATGTTGCATGCATGTAAGTTTCTGGGTTGTTTGGTTAATATATTTCACTTAATCCAAATATAACTACTGGTAGTACTTTATCTCTTCATGAATGCATTTGTAATGGAATATATAAAAGAAAGTATTAATTCTTTAGTAGGGGAAGGATGCATAAGAGAGATACATAGATAGATCCATAAATATAGAGTTTTCTCGTACTTTTCACGTAATGAAATAAGAATATGAGTTCGATTTTATTGTTGTAGACACGTGCCTTAGGAAGGATTATCCTCCAAGGAAGGGCACACTTGATGTTTTTTATCCCTCTCCTTCTCTTTGTTGTTTTAATTCATTGCATGATTAGATTAGCAACACCTTATTCTTTATTTATGCTCTATTTTTACATTCTTTATCATTATCCATAGTATTTACTTTCATCCATAATCTAGTTCATTTTTGGAATTGTTATTTACTAATTGTAGTAATGACAGAAATTTACCTTTACACCTCCCAAAAAAATTAATTGTTCATACAACACTGGAAATATTTAAATTTTATGTCCCTAGGTCTAATAATTAAATGATTATAGATTATTGAACAACATATTAATTTCTGCAACTTAATTTGCATCACTAAGGGTAGGAAGGCTTAAGGAGATGTCATACTATGAGTTTTATGTCATTTACAACTGGGGAGATGTCTAACATTCTCTTTTAGAACCAAGCTCTAGGATGATTGAGAGGCATGTATAAAGGGGATGGCCTGATCTTGCTACTTTTTGTCCCTACCTAGACCAAGGTGAGAGGACCCATGGGGTAACTTGAATAAAGGGAAGATGATTTTCACTTAATTCCTTCTAATCTAGAAAATGGTGGGTCAATATGAGATAAATATGGCCATGAATGTAACACCCACTTACATATTTTTCACAAAATTATTACATATATTTAGTGCATCAGACACAAGTTACTAAAGACAACAAATTTGGTTGTTCTTGCATCATTTTTATGGAAATCTGGGTATGAAGAAGTGTCTTCAATGATGCTTGGAAATAGAACAACCGGGGTAGTGAATGGATTTATTAGAAGTGTGATGGTGTGGGGAAAGGTATAGTAGATTTGATTTTGTAAAAGAAGGGGAGTAAATAATGATTGATTTCTATAAAAAAATGTGACTACTATCATGACAACATGTTATCTTGGAAAGTAAATAAAATATGGTTAAGAAGTGATAAATTCCTAAAAAATATTTGCATTCACTAATACTCAACAGCTATAAATGTTTTCAACACAATCCCTAGAACACTTAAAATAAAATTTCTTGGAATCATCCTAGTGAAATATTTATTGCTCCTATTCTCGACACCAAAGATACGCTCAAATGCTACAAAAAATCACTCAAAAAGATGGTTACAATAAGGACTTTAGAATTACATCAAATATTTCGAGTAAGTTCTCATAAAACAATATTGATGTAGTAACCAAAATGAAAAAAAAACGGACTCATCTAGTGGGTTACATAGAGAATAAATAAACACAAAATTGTATTAGAAATTATAACTCAATAATCAGATGTAATTCCCACATTTTCTATTAGTGTAGGTTATTATTTATCCTTTTATTTATTTATTAGGATAATTCTTACACTTGTGTTAGCCCTACACTTGTTGGGTTAGCTTGCTTAGGTGTACTAGTTGTGTGGAGTTAGCTTCTTAGTTATGTGGAGTTAGCTTACTAGTCTTTTGGAGTTAACTACTACCAATATCAGTTAGTAGGAGTTCTTCACCACTGATTTAGGTAGTATTTTCACTTCCCTCCTCCTATATGTACATCTTTCTTATTGAATAATTCAAGTCATTCTATTGTAATGTATTGAGCATTATGGATTATGATGGATTTCCATATATGGTATTTTAGCTCTTCTGTTTTGTAAATCTAATGTGGTGTGCTATTATCATCTGAGATCGTGGCTTGGAACAATATTCTTATCGTTCCTTTCATGGTATCAGAGCGATAGATGATGTAGACATCTAGTAAGTTTTTCTTTGCAAGCAAGGGTTTATTTTTTCATGTATATGGAATTTGTTAGCAATTTTTTGCAACATGCATTTTTATGCAAAACAAAGTGTGGAATTAGATTTGGAAGGTGCCAAAACCCTAGAATTGACTATAAACTCGACCATGTTTTGAGATAGTCAAATATAGGTGCATTCTTTTATCCATTGGATATAAGTGTGTACCTTCTGGACACATTCTTTTACCCTCTGGGTATTTCGGTTTTGGATGTAGTCTTTTATCCACTGGATGCAGATCTGTACCATCTAGATGAATTATTTTATCTATTGGATATAAGTGTGTACCTTTCAGATGCATTCTTTTACCCTCTAGGTATTTTGGTTTTGGATGCGAGTCTTTTATCCACTAGATGCGATCTGCACCTCTAAATGCATTCTTTTATCCATTAGATATAAGCATGTACCTTCCAGATGAATTCTTTTACCCTCTAGGTATTTCAGTTTTGGATGCAGTATTTTATCCACTGGATGCAGATTTGTACCCTATGGGTGCATTCTTTTATCCATTGAATATAAGTGTGTACCTTTCGATGCATTCTTTTACCCTCTGGGTATTTCGGTTTTGATGCAATCTTTTATCCACTAGACGCAGATTCAGTACTCCTATGGGTACACTATTTTATCCATTAGATATAAGTGTGTACCTTCTAGATGCATTATTTTACCCTCTCGGTATTTCGGTTTTGGATGCGATCTTTTATCCACGGATGCAAATCAGCACCCTCTATGTGTATTCTTTTATCCATTGGATATAAGCGTGTACCCTCTCGGACGTAATGATTTACCCTCTGGACATTTTAGGTTTTAGGCATAGGATTTTATCCTTTGGTCGCAAGCATGTATTATGTGAATGCACTCTTTTACCCTTTGGACATTTGGGTGTCATATGTACCTTTTAAAAAGACCAGCATTAAAATATTATTTTAATAGCAAAACCTTGTAGAGCTCATAACGTTTGATCACGTAGCTCGGATTAAGGTGATCTTTTTGTTAAATTTTATATTTTTTCGAGATATACGCATTGGTGAAATTTTTATACACATATTTCAAATGTAAAAGGTATTTTTACTCATTGTAATATTTACATGCACTCAATTATAAAGTTCCAAATTTGGGAGGGTGTTGTGATCACTTGTGGATGCATTTTCGGTTGAGCCCGACATCCTAAAATTTTGGGTATTGCATTCTTGTATCTATGGGTGTATACATTTATATCTCTCTTGTTTGTTGAGATATTTTGGATCTATATTTTTGACACTTTTTTTGGCATGTTGACAGTCTCTCTTGTGGGGGAGCTATTCTGGTGGAGCCCAGTGTTAGTTTTTCAGTGTTCAAGTAGTTGATTTTGACAACTCATATAGATTTGTGGTGTCACTCTACCCATTATGCAGTATGGGAGGGTGTGGTATTGATACTGCTTCTTTGGGTTTCTTGCCCTTGCCTTGTTACCTTGGATTTTTCTTAGATCATGGCACTCCTATTTATTTAGATCTCATGTCCTTGCCTTGTTACATTGGTTTTTCTTGGATCATGGCACACCTATTTGTAGTAGTTGATCAAATTATGTTTGGTGTTTGTTTTTCACTTTTTGACATCACTCCATTGACAATCTCCTTGCATGGAGCTATTCTAGTGAAGCCCAATGTCAATTGTTTTTGAGTTATATGATCGAGCAGTGGATTCAGAACATAGTGTGCACCACACTTCATCAAGATTGTATAATTTTTTGGAGTTGAGCTTCTGAGGATATCTTGCAGCAGGATTTTTCTCTCTACTTTGTTATTATTGGTTTTGGGTACCTTGTGGTGTCCATTTTCCTAGTTGTTGTATGTGGGTACCTCATCAGGCCTTTTTCCAGGACCCACCTTCTTTTCCACCCACCTAAGCTATGCTTACGGGAGGGTGTTAGTGTAGGTTATTATTTATCCTTTTATTTATTTATTAGGATAATTATTACACTTGTGTTAGCCCTACACTTGTTGGGTTAGCTTGCTTAGGTGTACTAGTGTGGAGTTAGCTTCTTAGTTATGTGGAGTTAACTTAACTACCAAGATCGCTTAGTGGGAATTCTTCATCACTTGATTTAGGTAGTAGTTGCACTTCCCTCCTCATATATGTACATCTTATTGAATAATTCAAGTCATTTTATTGTAATGTATTGAGCATTATGGATTATGATGGATTTCCATATATGGTATTTTATCTCTTCTAATTTGCAAATCTAATGTGGTGTGATATTATCATCTAAGATCACAACCTGAACAATCTTCTTATGGTCCCTTTCATTTTCAACACCAAATTACAATAGTAAAATTATCAGAATAATATAATATTTTTTTACTTTAATTGTACGCTACACAAAACCACATTAGATCCAAATAAAAAAACTCGACATCACGTAGGACACTTACATAAACATGAACCCACTCATACAATAGGATAACATAGGGTACACATCAATGTCTTACTCAAAACTTTATATAGATTTATATAGATTGATATTTGCTCATTTCTCTTATGTAAATAAATTTATATAGCTTGATTGTGATTAGGAATGTATATACACACATGTGCCTTCTAATATTTGACTTAAGTATTTGTTTGAGAGAGACGTGTTTACTTGGTTTGGAAAAATACTCTCGTTACAAGGAGGAAAATTCACAGAAGAAAAAGGAAGGTTACTAGATCAATAGAAAACCTATCTGATTTCATTTTATAGCATTGTTTAATACTAACAATACATTATTTTAATCTTTAAGTTATTACAACCAGCTATGTAAATTTACTAATTAAGTTGTATCATTATTGATTCACAATCCATTGCTCCAATTAGGAATTCATATTTTCACAATCATATTACGCATGGAAGGGTACATTACACCTAGGTTCCCCTTATAGATATTTTTCCTTTAATCTAAGTGATGAATTTCACATTTCAACTACTTCTGTTTCATCATCTTAAGGGTTCACTCTTAGTAGAAACAAGTTAATTACATGTTTCGACCATAGAATATACTTCTTGAGTGATCCTAGATTTATTATATTCCTAACTACGCTAAGAGTTCTACTAACTTTTACAAGTCCAACTAGAGTGCAATCTCCTTATCTCATAAGACCTTGGCTACAGTTGCAGGTATCCCATTCTCAAGGTTACATTTTATTATTTCATTAGTATCGTTGTTTAATCCACATTTATGCAAACAAAGCATGTGACCATGCATCATATTTGGTTTTTTTAGTTTATTAGATTGTTGTACTATTCATGGAGCTCTACTTTATCACATTCAGTTTATGATCACATTTGACATTTTAGATGGTTTTGACATCACTCAATGGTGTACCATTTTCGTAGTGGTCATTTCTTAGTTTAATCTTATTTACCCTTTTATGGACTACATTTACATAATTACTTTGGTTTTGTATTAACATCATTTTGGAATGAATGTAATTCCTATAACACTTAAGAATTTAATACTACAAGGAGTACGACTTCACACAAGACAACTCATTTCAATGCTTTTGGAAATGGAATAATAAGTGTATATTGTAAGAGAAATAACCCGAACAGTCTTATGGATTTCAAAAGCCTCTTAAGTACCTACTTCAATTTTTGGGTAAATATGGTAGTAAAATGACATGTATTCTCCACTCACATAATTTAGACCTCACAAGAGATCAATCGTAGGTACAACTATGAACTATCTTACAAGGCTTTGGCCACCCATTAGGGTACCAAGGGGAACTACGCATAATCTAGGGTTAACTTATTTAAGATAAGGTCAGACCTATAACACCTAGACATGATCACCTCACTCACCCAAAAATGATATGTTTTCACAACCTAAGATCACCACCTTTTAAAATATTCAAATAAAAGGTCTTTAATAAGATGTGTTAGGTGTGAAACAAGAAGATGATTAATGAGGATAGAGTTTTGTTATTAACATGATCAGTGTTTTATACCTTGGAAAAGGACTCAAATGGGAGGAGGAAGTACATTAGGCATTGTAGCTTGTTCTTTTTTTTAGTTTTGATGAGATGAAAATCTACCTAGCATTGTGGGTGTTAAGGAAATAAACCGATAATTAATATAGCAAGGGATTAGTTTAATATCTTTATAACATAGGTACAACATTGAATAAAACTTCACATCCAATTCGACCCTATAAAATATAGCCACATTGGTATTCCCTTTCAAAATATACAAGGAACAATTCTTCAAACAATAATACATATCATTATTCTATGGTAATACATGTATTGCAAGATGAATATAAATTTTCAATGACAACTCATTAATTACAACATATCACATCCAGAAAATTCCTCTTGTTCGGTGTGCTTGTAACCAATGTTGCGTCAGTCCTTTAGGACTGAGTATGGAAATCCCCTACACTCAAGCATAAATCCACACATTCATCATTTTTAATATTTTCAATTATATAGAAGAGAGAGAGAGAGAGAGAGAGTTTCTCATGCATTCACGCTTTCACATTCAGTTACACTTAATATTTTGATACTAGAGAGAGAGAGTAAGGATGAGAGAGAAAGTTAAGAAACATTTTTTTCATTCACAATATCATAACCATTTGCATTTCATGTCCATTTTCATTTCATTTCAAACCAATTCACATTTCCTAATTCATTTACGTTTTCAAATCAACCAAGTATCATAGTCATTTCTAGAGAGAGAAGAGGGTGGAGAGAGAAAATCACCATACATTTCAAAATTCATTTATACAAGATAAAATATTGAATAAAATTCTACATAGCATTGCAATGGTATTATGAGGTCACATGTATGGCTAGAAGTTAAACGAAACTCAAAAATGTGATTCTAGCTAAGGTTGAGAAAACAATCCAAAACAACAAAAGTGCTTACAATCTGGGTCTCAAAAACACTCGTTTTAAGTTCATTCACAAAGTTTTATGATTCCTACTTATTCCCCCATATATAGAGAATTCATTGTGTCTGCGAAAGTGATTACGATGAGCAGAGCTCCACTTACAAGGGAAACTTCGGGACCAATTATCGTAATTATGTCGACAGACTCTTGTCACACAATGACTAGTGGGCCCCAAAACCCACTTGAAAAATTAGTTTTGAAGGTGTTTTTAGTGGTTTTTTATCCTCTTGTTAGCAATCTAGAGGTATGAGGTAGTGGTTTTAAGTTTTTCTCAAGCTAAATGATAACCATAAGCCGAAACGATCGTGATTTGTTAAAACAAACACATCACACAAGTGAAGGTTAAGCTAAGAGGGTTTAGGAATATGAATTGCGAGTGTGTTTAATAATTTCCAACACTTTGGTTAAGGTTTCATGTTACTAGGGGTCATGTAAAGAATTTTTGTTTTGTGGTACATTTGGGTGTGGTGCTCCATGCGCATAACTTTTGAGGTCATAATTTTTATTTTTTTGTTTGATAGTACTAAATGAAGTAACATTTTATCATTGGTTGGAGTTACATTTCCTAAAAATAAATATTTAATTTCCAAATGCAAGAAATGATGAAAGCAGAATTTAGTACAAGAGAAAAAGGGAAAATCCATACCGTTTTCGACGCTTGAAGGAGGCATCTTCCTGGGTATTTTTCCTCACATACTTTGACCAAAAATAAATTTTTCTTGATATCCTTAAACACATTTTTCCACAAATCCATTTCGTGCATAGATTAGAATCATTGTAGTCCATGAGAGTCTAAGACCACATTTCTTCACGCATACAGATCACGAGATTTTCCCGAGCTTCCACACTTTACATACATGTCTACCCACATTATCATACACACCAATGACATCCAATCCCAATCTCGGTCTTACAATATTTGTACATGGGTCATTAGGAGGTGTTATTGATTATGCTCATAACATATAAACCCCATGCACCATCATACATAAATAAATAAATAAAAATTCCAGATCCAATTCCAAGCTCCTATTTTTCGTAGAGGCAGGGAGGATATTGGAAAATTCAGTTGATGGATTTTGTTCAAATATTCCATGTTTCCATGTTTTCAAGCACCGAACAACAAATCCACAAAACCACCACGAGTTTATTTACATGTTAATGCTAACATTTATAGCTTCCTATAGGTTTTTATGGACATTCTTACCTGTTCAAAAACACCCATTTCACCGTAGGAAGGTAGAAATTTTGTAAGGCTCTATGGGACTTGGATTAAGCATTTCCATTTACATTTACATTTACTCCAAAGTTTCTAGAGACTATTCAACTAAAAATATATATTTTGAATACAAAAGCCTAACAAAGATGTATCAGGATGCTCCAAAGATTCTCTACCAAATCACTACTCCCATATGCTCAATGGTTGTCCAAGCTTATTTAAAAACTTCCTTTATGGCACGGTTTTCTCAATATTGGGTCTTCACCTACCCGTCACATTTTCTCCAAAGTCAGTAAGGATTTTTTTCTTTAAAAACTCATATCGAATATATCGCCATCATTCACAAGAACATTTTTTTATAATATCCTCTACACCTCCTTAATACCTATGTACTTTCTTGACTAGTCACACTACGATTTCTGCACAAATATTATTCGCAATATCCCCTTTAAACATAGGTTGCACAAATATTGGTAGAAAAAGTTAGGCATTTTCTTTACACTTGTGACATTGTGTTTGGTTGGAGGTTCCTAGGCTCTAAAAACAACAATGTTACTTACACATTCAGCATGAAGTACATGTACCTTATCCGAACTTTTGTGACATCCAAAACATCCTCGTGCAAGCTATAATAGGTCTTCCATATGGTGTCGGGAGACAGTTTTTTTTTAAATTGTTTTTTCTTTATTTTACATGACCGACACCTACACAACTAATCTCATTCAATGACCATCTAGAATCTCTAATGTATTCTATGGGATGGATTCCCAATAACTAAAATTTATTTTCTTTACTAAATATTAATTTTAATTCTATTTTTTATATAAAAAAATCTCATCATGAATTATTTTAAATTGTTTATTATGATCATAACAGGTCCAACTCTGATAATATTCACATTACAAACCATAGGGGTTGATGACGTGTAAATTTTTTATAAGCTCACATTTATAAATGAATCAATGCATCTATACTCAAATTGCGTTGAGACAATGCCTAGATATTATAATATAAAATTTTATTCTATTCGGTATGAAGGAATAGTTGGTCATTGATGAAGGGGCGCTACATCTCCCTCCCCTTAAAATATCATCATCCTTGATGCAACTTAAATCCAAGTAAACTAGGAGAATATGTTACTACAATGGACTTAACACACACCTATAAAGTAATTAGCAAAAATAACCATGTTGTTAAATCATAACCCTAAGGGAACAATATTATTTTTGAACTTTTAACATCATTTTTTAACGTTTTGCAAAGATTGGTAGTTCTTCATTAACTTTATTACTTAATTAGTCTTTTCTTGTAAAGTATTTCATTGTTTATGATTTCAGTTTGTTTATTTTTGTGGGTGCTTGATAGTAACTGATATCAAGATGACATACAAGCCTCAAACACAACACTAATGGTCCACAAGACATATTACTACATACTTACAACTGTATCTCATCACAAGACCTTTAATTCCACCATAGAAGGACAACTAATAGTCCACATAACAAATAATATCCAAAAATTATGTCATAGGCATAAATCCAACACACACATGTGACTGATTAAAAAATCATCATGTTGATACATATACAACTGGTATAACATGAACCAAATACCATGACTGTACCGACACAATGCCAAGTCCATATCCAATAGTGCATACTATATAAGGGGAGGGTCAAACCTCAATCATAACAATGCCTACTCACAAGAGTATACATAACTCACAATACCAATTCCCCATGTCACAAAACATCACAAAACAGCTCCATATACCTCCCAAAGCATCACAAAATAACTCCATGTACCTCCCAAAGAGAAATAATCATAGTACCAACACTAAGTCTAGTCGTTCAACTATAGATCCCCATCAAGAATATCGGGTCACTCAACTATAGTGTCATCAAGAATATCAGGTCACTCAACCATAGAGTGTCATCGAGAACATCAGGTCACTCAACCATAGAGTGCCATCAAGAATATCATGTCACTCAACCATAAAGTCCCATCTCCTTTCTCCATTTAATGAGGTTGGGTCACCCTATGGCCCTAGGCACATAGAGCCACACCCCTAACCCAAGTGACATAATAACTCATGGTTCAATAACCTGCTAGTTATTTGTAACTCCTTGTGGCATACCCCATACAACAAAGTGGGTCCATAGGTCCAACCACTCCATGGTGAATCCCATGACCCTATTCCAACACATTACAACATTAGAACCAACATAAAAATCCATCTCAAATGCCAAGTGGCAAAAATTCCAAGCCTTGGGCAAGGCTATAAAACTTTTAAACATGAAAAGAAAGTTTAAAACTAAGAAAAAATGGCTAATTAGCCATAGTTAGTGCAAAAATCTGCATGTTAGTGCAACAACCAAATAAAATTCCCAAAATATAAGAACACATCAATCAAGAAAATTGTTGGTTCTTGCAAGAAAAGATATAATGATCAATTTACGAATAAAATATGTATTGAGAAATAGCACATTACAATCACTATGTGGCCTCATATGACCACCAAAGGGGTACTCATCAAGTTTCTTTGGCACTCGATATCAAGCCTCACTGTAAAAATATACATGTAACCAGAAATGAGTATATCAAATAATGTAATTGTCATCATCTCTTCCTGAATCATCCCTCCATACTCCCACAAGGCTTAACATAGTCAAAATCACATAGGATTGTTCGATGGACAACCTAATAGGAAAGATCATGGGACACTAGTTTTCATAATTTGAGCCTAAGGTGGTGCGTACCCACAATATACTGAGTAATCTTGAAGTATACTAAACATATAGAAGTGGTTTTCAGTCTATATAAGACTCCACTTCCTCACTCATACTCGGATCAAGATTATGAAAACTTGGTCCACGCCTCCTCTCTCCACACATATACTCTTGACGGTTACTTCCCTTAGGGTCACCTAGTGTAAGGTTTACAACATAACACATAAATACATCACTAACATAATGGTGATTCATGCACATTAACCATAACGTCTTACGCATGGTATATATACAAGGTATAACAAAATCATTACTTTCACGGGTTATGATACATCACTTTTCCACATAATGCACCTAAGGTGCAAGTACTACACAATAGGGGTCATACAATCACCATATGCCCCTAATTCATGACATGAACCATCACATATTACACAAATTATATGTATGATGAAAATAGTGACTAAAATTACAACATATAGTCAATTGCAATACAACATGGTGACACACATGATTCATCACAACATGGTGGTGACATCACGATAAAATATAATTCACTATACACCAATTTTGTCATGCCACACATCAAAACACCTTCATATCACATAAAAACAAAACACTCCAACACTTTGTAATCTACAATAACATTCTTTTCACACACAACAAGGCAAAACATCACACATGAACTCCTCATTGAGTCCAAAAAAAGGAGAGCGAATACTCTCATCATAAGCACATCAACATGATAACAAATACGCACTAAGTGACATGCACAACACGTGCATTCATAATATCACAATTACAACATTGGTCACATCACAACATATATCACATTACTCTTCCCATCTCCACCACCACCATGTAGAATCATCACAACTCCAATCCATCCCAGAGGTTTGAGAGCATGAACCTCGCTCTGATACCATATGTAATGCCCACATTTTCAACACCAAAATACAATAGTAAAATTATTAGAATAAATTTTTTTACTTTAATTGCACGCTACACAACACCACATGGGATCCAAATAAAATAAAATTGACATCACGTAGGACACTTACATAAACATGAACCCACTCATACAATAGGATAACATAGGGTACATCAATGTCTTACTCAAATGACGTAAACCAGACAATGACCCAATTACAGTAAGAAACACATGATAGGCATACTACACGGCATGGTCTTTTCATGGTTTACATATTCATTACATTTAAGTTTCCATTGTATGACCTTATAGTTTTCAATAGGATTAAACACATAAGGTTTAAAATTTCCTATTTTTCAAACTTCAATTACTTTATTTTGTAGCGCATTAGTCTTTAATGGAGAATGTGTGGTTAGTTCCTTTCTCCAATTCCATTAGTTATTCATAGCTCATTTGTTAAATAAATTCATTTTAAACAACTATGAGTCTACTAATATTCAATTCTTATATTAAAGGTTTGTTTCTCAAAAATTGTTTACTTGACTATAGTTGTCTGAAGAACACATATCCTCGGACCCTTCATTCCTTTAAAACTAGGCTACATGTTTTTGGTTAACATTTCACCTATAGTGGTTCCTTTATAATTTTCTCATTTCTCTTATGGAAATAACTTTATATAGCTTGATTGTGATTAGGAATGTATATACACACATGTGCCTTCTAATATTTGACTTAAGGATTTTTTTGAGAGAGACGTGTTTACTTGGTTTGGAAAAATACTCTCATTACAAGGAGGAAAGTTCATAGGAAGAAAAAGGAAGGTTACTAGATCAATAGAAAACCTAGCCTGAGTTCATTTCATAGTATTGTTTAATACTAACAATACATTATTTTAATCTTTAAGTAATTACAACCATCTATGTAAATTTACTAATTAAGTTGTATCATTTGTAGACACCTAAAATTGGTTACCCAATTTAGTGTCCCCCGTGTTCGTTTACCTTCTCGGGTAACCTGGGGCACCTTTATATCACCACTTTTCCTTTAGGGTATTAATTAAATATCTAATTAAACATCTATCCTAAGTTTATTGTACCCCATTGTATTTTATCCATGGATAATTAAATATTAACTATTTAATTATACTTTTTACATGTATCTTAACCGCTTATCTACCCCATATCAATTCCTAACCTCCCATAATCAATTCTATCCATCTATCCCCCCTATTTCTCCTCCCCCAAACCATGCAATGGGATATTTCCCATATTTGAGTCAGAAGGATACACTCTTATCTTTCCAATTCATCCTTTTTGGCCATTTTGGGAATCTCTGTTCTCGATTGGCGCCGACCGGTACTTTCGGTCGAACATCAATTTTTCGAATGGCACCGATTGTACCTTGGTCGGTGCCAATTATAAATACAGGGCTAGAATTTAGTTCTGGTTAGACAAAAAGAGAGACAGAAAGCTTAAGCCTTGAGCCTTCGAATCGTCAATCGGAAGAAGAGAGAATTTTGTCCAAATCAATCCCTGAGAGGTGTACCATTACTCTAGCCCTCGCAACATCGACATCGTGAGGATTCCTCGACCTCTTGGTGACTTTGTTCCTGCATCTAGCTAAGGTGAAACTCTGTCCGCAACTTTGCAGCCCCTACAGGTGTTTATGATCCAGTCCTCATCAATCATCCATCAAGCTTTCTGCAACTTGCCTCCAGTCGATGCCGACCCATTCCAGTCGATGCTGATTTACCCTAATTAGTGCCACTTAAAGAAATCAACACCGACCACAATCTGGTCGACACCGATCAACCTACAGATAGGTGCCAAGTACAGGTAACATAAGTCTAGCATTGTTTTCACAGTTTTTGTGTTCTGTTTATATTTTGTCTGTTGTTTACATTCTATCTTTTATTTTTAATCAAAAAATCTAAACATTTACCTACATATTTTATCATGTATGCTTCTTTCCTTAATTGAAAATGTGGACTGACATCCACCGAGGAAGCTCATCGCTTCCCGGACCCGCTTTTGGGTAGTCCACCCAAATATCTTTTAACGTTGTCTTTTTCTGCCAAGGATTTGTACATCGTAGGTTTTTGGATCTACTTTACAGGATTGCTTGTGTGCACCCATCTCATCTACATTGGCTTTCCTCCCATCTACATCTTTGGATCCCATCTTAACTATCAGGTATCGATTTCATTTGAGTTTTTCAAGACTTTTGTGTTTAGTTTGGTGCATTAACTTGGACAGGTAACAAGCGCAGAAATTCTTGATCTACATCATTATTGATTCACAATCCATTGCTCCAATTAGGAATTCATCTTTTCACAATCATATTGCACATGGAAGGTTACATTAAACCTAGGTTCCCCTTATAGATGTTGTTCCTTTAATCTAAGTGACGAATTTCACATTTCAACTACTTTTGTTTCATCATCTTAAGGTTTCACTCTTATTAGAAACAATTTAATTACATGTTTCGACTATAGAATATACTTCTTGAGTGATCCTAGATTTATTATATCCATAACTACGCTAAGAGTTCTACTAACGTTTACAAGTCCAACTAAAGTGCAATCTCCTTATCTCATAATACCTTGGCTACAGTTGCATGTATCCCATTCTCAAGGTTACACTTTGTTATTTCATTAGTATCGTTGTTTAATCCACATTTACGCAAACAAAGCATGTGACCATGCATCATATTTGGTTTTTTCAATTTATTAGATTGTTGTACTATTCATGGATCTTTACTTTATCACATTCAATTTATGATCACATTTGACATTTTAGATGGTTTTGACATCACTCAATGGTGTACCATTTTCGTAGTGGTCATTTCTTAGTTTAATCTTATTTACCCTTTTACTGACTACATTTACATGGTTACTTTGGTCTTGTATTAACATCATTTTGGAACGAATGTAATTCCTATAACACTTAAGAATTTAAGACTACAAGGAGTATGACCTTGCACAAGACAACTCATTTCAATGCTCTTGGACATGGAAGAATAAGTGTATATTGAAAGAGAAATAACCTGAACAATCTTATGGATTTCAAAATCCTCTTAAGGACCTATTTCAATTGTTGGGTAAATATGCAAGTAAAATGACATGTAGTCTCCACTCACATAATTTAGACCTCACAAGAGATCAATCGTAGGTACAACCACCAACTATCTTGCAAGGCTTTGGCCACCCATTAGGGTACCAAGGGGAACTATGCATAATGGGGTTAACTTATTTAAGATAAGGTCAGACCTACAACACCTAGACATGATCACCTCACTCGTCCCAAAATGATAGGTTTTCACAATGTAAGATCGCCACCTTTTAAAATATTCAGATAAAAGGTCCTTAATAATATGCCTTAGGTGCAAAACAAGAAGATGATTAATGAGGATAGAGTTTTTTATTAACATGATCAATGTTTTATACCCTAGAAAAAGACTCAAATGGGAGGAGGAAGTACATTAGGCATTATAGCTTGTTCTTTTTTTTTAGTTTTGATGAGATGAAAATCTACCTAGCATTGTGGGTGTTAAGGAAATAAACTGATAATTAATATAGCAAGGGATTATTTTAATATCTTTATAACATAGGTACAACATTGAGTAAAACTTCACATCCAATTCGACCCTATAAAATATAGCCACATTGGTATTCCTTTTCAAAATATACAAGGAACAATTCTTCAACAATAATACATATCATTATTATATGGTAATACATGTATTGCAAGATGAATATAAATTTACAATGACAACTCATTAATTACAACATATCACATCTAGAAAATTCCTCTTGTTTGGAGTACTTGCAACCAACATTGCGTCAGTCCTAGGACTAAGTATGGAAATCCCCTACACTCAAGCCTAAATCCACACATTCATCATTTTTAATATTTTCAATTATATAGAAGAGAGAGAGTTTCACATGCATTCATGCTTTCACATTCGATTACATGATGCAGGAGCATCAAGAACCAAGGCATAATAAGGTCATACAAGACCATGATACATGTTGGCTATAGGTGTGTTAGAGTTAAATATGTTGTAAAAATGAATATATGCTTATAAGGTGACTTGACTTGGAATTTAAAGGTTAATGTGGGATAAATAAGGACTTAAAATGCCATGTCATTATGTTTTTTAGTCCATGCACGATTTGGAAGATGTATTGGATTGATATCCATTAATATTCTAGGATTATAATATTGATTAAGTCTTGTTAGGGTATTGTGGAGTCAGTTTAGGGGCTGTTAGAGTCTTTTCTTAGAAAATTGACACCTATTTCATAGGTGATTCAAGGTGAAGGAGAGAGAACAAAGGTTCTCAAGGTTTTAGAAGATGGAACAATGAATAATAACGTATGTATGATGTTTTGGAAGAAGAATTATACTCTGTTTTGCATGAAATTGCATGTTTTAAAGTGACTGTGATGAAGACTGTGCCAGGACAGCAAGTTATAAACCTTCAATGGAATTCAATTGGTGAGTTTCCCTTGAATTTTAATTCTAACACCTTCTACAGACCGTAAGGAAGGTAATCATAATTTTTGTAAGTTTTGAAAGTGCAAAATTTAATTGTTATAGCCATTTGAAGGCTCTCGGGCCCGATCTAGGGCTTAGGATAACTTTTTGATTGCATTAGTGAAATTGCTTGAAAATTTCACATAATCTCTGTCCTGATGGGATATAGCATCTATCCAAATTTCAAAGAGAATGGGTTTGTGTCGCTCGAGATATACATGACTGTATTTTTGAATTAAACAATGAATGTACAATGCACATATTTGAAGGCAAACAGTCAAGTTTTGGTTCATAATTAGATGAAGCACGAGCTTAGATTGTTATAGAAGGTGGATCCATGTATTTTTGATGTATTTGAATGATCATAGGGGTGAATCAATGAAGCAATTACCCTTATTGCATATAAAGACTGACTGTGCAGGGTTTGTATGACTGTCTAAAGTCATAGTAAGAGGTTTCAAAAGCTAAATTGGAGAAATTGAGTCAAGAGCCAATGCATGAGAGATGGAATACACCTATCAAGGTATGAATAATATGTTTGAATACTTATAAGGAGAAATATTCAATGATATTGCCTTCATTTTGTGTAAAACATGACTGTGGCTTATCTAAATGTTAAGATTCAGAAATCAGACTGGTAAATGCTTGATTTAAGGAGCTAGAAGAATGTTAAAGATCTGAAATTTTGTGTGGAGAGGGTTATAACACATAAAGACCTTGTGTGAAAATTTGGAGTCCTAAAACAAAGACCCAGAAAAGTTATGAAGGAATTGGGACTGTCCCAAACGAGTTAGTTTCTCAAGAGCAAGAAACAAGAAAAAAATGAGATGGAGGGAGTTAGACAAAACTTTAAGCCATGAAACTTTAGGAGCAAGGTTTTATGGGGAAATGAGAGCCAATTAATCTTATCAGACCTTCTGGGTATTCATGAAACTCTAAATGTTATAATTTTAGGAGTTTAGTCAAGATGGTGCAAAGAAGTAACATGCACTAGGTCTCATTGCTACCTCAAGGTGATAAGAACAAAACAGATGATGCTGCATAAACATCAATTAATGATCCTCTAGCAGGGGTGGATGGAGTAATAGAGAAAATTCAAGCTCTTGAGTATTGTAGAGAAAGACAGATCTAAATGACCCCTGCATCATTACACTTAATATTTTTATACTAGAGAGAGAGGGTAAGGATGAGAGAGAAAGTTATGAAACATTTTTAATTCACAATATCATAACCATTTTCATTTAATGTCCATTATCATTTCATTTCAAACCAATTCACATTTCCCAATTCATTTACATTTTCAAATCAACTAAGTATCATAGTCATTTCTAGAGAGAGAAGAGGGTGGAGAGAGAAAATCACCATAAATTTCAAAATTCATTTATATAAGATAAAATATCGAATAAAAATTCTACATAGCAGTGTAATGGTATTATGAGGTCACATGCATGGCTAGAAGTCAAACGAGACTCAAAATGTGATTCTAGCTGAGGTTGACAAAATAGTCCAAAACAACAAAAGTGCTTACAATATGGGTCTTGAAAACACTCGGTTTAAGTTCAATCACAAATTTTGATGATTCCTACTTATTCCCTCATATATAGAGAATTCATCGTGTCTGGTAGAAGTGATCACGATGAGTAGAACTCCACTTACAAGGGAAACTTTGGGGCTAATTATCGTAATTATGTCGACAGCTCTTGTCGCACAACGACTAGTGGGCCCCCAAAACACACTTGAAAAATTAGTTTCTCGAAGGTTTTTTCATTGAACTTAAAGTGGGTTTTGATATTCTTGTTAGCATTCTAGAGGTATGAGGTAGTGGTTTTAATTTTTCTCAAGCTAAGCGATAACCGTAAGCCGAAACCGATCGTGATTTATTAAAACAAACACGTCACACAAGTGATGGTTAAGCTAAGAGGGTTTAGGAATACAACTTGCAAGTGCATTTAATAATTTCCAACACTTCGGTTAAGGTTCCATGTGGTGTTCCATGTTACTAGGGGTCATGCAAAGAATTTTGGTTTTATGGTACATTTGGATGTGGCTCTCCATGCACATAACTTTTGAGGTCATAATTTTTATTTTATTTTTGTGTTTAATAGTACTAAATGAAGTAAAATTTTATCATTGGTTGGAGTTACATTTACTAAAAATTAATATTTAATTTCCAAAATCAAGAAATGATGAAAGTATAATTTAGTACAAGAGAAAAAAGGAAAATCCATACCATTTTCGAAGTTTGAAGAAGGCATCTTCCTAGGTATTTTTCCTCACATACTTTGACTGAAAAATAAATTTTTATTGATAACCTTAACCACCTTTTTCCACAAATCCATTTTTGCATTGATTAGAATCATTGCAGTCCATGAGAGTTTGAGACCACATTTCTTCACACATACAGATCACGAGATTTTATGAGCTTCCACACTTTACATACATGTCTACCCACATTATCATACGCACCAATGACATCCAATCCTAGTATCAATCTCACAATATTTGTACATGGGTCATTAGGAGGTGTTATTGATTATGCTCATAAGCATATAAACCCCATGCACCATCATACATAAATAATTTATTTTTTCCAATTCCAATTCCAAGCTCCTATTTTTCATACAGCGGGGAGGATATTAGAAAAATCAGTTGTGGGATTTTTGTCAAATATTCCATGTTTGCAAGAACCAAACAACAAATCCACAAAACTACCATGAGTTTATTTGCATGTTAATGCTACAGGTTTTTACGGACATTCTTACCTGTTCAAAAACACCCATTTCACCATAGGAAGGTACAAAGTTTGCAACGCTATGTGGGAATTGGATTAAGCATTTCCATTTATATTTACTCCAAAGTGTCTAGAGACTTTTCAACTAATAAAATACATTTTGAATAAAAAAAAGCCTACCAAGATGCAGGATGCTCCAAATATCTAACCAAATCACTACTCCCATATGCTCGGTGGTCGTTCAAGATTGTTTTAAAACTTCCTTTATGGCACAGGTCTGCTCAATATTGGGTCTTCACCTACCCGTCACATTTTCTCCAAAGTTGTAAGGATTTTTTTTCTTTAAACAACTCATTTTGGGCATATACTACCAGCATTCACAAGAACATTTTTTATAATATCCTCTACACCTCCTTAATACCTATGTACTTTCTTGGCTAGTCACACTACGATTTCTACAAAAATATTATTCCAAATATCCCCTTTAAACATAGGTTGCACATATATTGGTAGAAAAAGGTTAGGCATTTTCTTTACACTTGTGACATTGTGTTTGGTTGGAGGTTCCAAGGCTCTGCAGACAACAACGTTACTTACACATTCAACAGGAAGTACATGTACCTTATCTGAACTTTTGTGATAGCCAAAAATTCCTCAGGGCAAGCTATAACAGCCTACCATATGGTGTCGTGGATTTATTTTTAAATTATTTTCTTTGTTTTACATGACTAACACCTACACAGATTTTCATCAACTAATATCATTCAATGACCATCTAGAATCTCTAATGTATTCTATGGAACGGATTCCCAATAACTAAAATTTATTTTCTTTACTAAATATTAATTTTAATTATTTTTTATTAAAAAATTCTCATCATGAATTATTTTAAATTATTTATTATGATCATAGCAGTCCAACTCCATAAGATTCACATTCCGAACCATAGGGGTTGATGAGGTGTAAATTTTGTCTAAGCTCATATTTATAAATGAATCAATGCATCTACACTCATCTGCATTGAGACACAATGCCTAGATATTACAATATAAAAAAATCTATTTGGTATGAAGGAATAGTTGGTCATTGATGAGGGGGCTACATCAGATTTCAACATACAAGATCCGAACACGATGTTAGATTCATAAGTAGGAATATGTCATTCAAAATTTTAAATTTTTGACAAGGGGACATGAATTAAATGCCCTGAATGTTTTCCAATGGCATGTAAAGTCAACCACCTTGACACAAAAGTTTGAAAAATCAAATTTCATATTAATTCCATATAATAAAATGGAAACATAATAGAGTGATAGTATTTCCTTTCAATATTTCAAGTATAAAATTAACCCCCTTTTGATATGAGGATAGATACCCATTTCAATTCCCCCAAATCGAAAGAGAAAATTATTTCCTTTGCGCATAGGATCTTAATCTCTCATCGGAGGTGGGAAGGTGTCTTGTCCAACCGTAAATATTCCCTTTTAGTTATCAACTTTGGAGTCAATTTTTTATTTTCTATTACATGTGCAAAGAAGTTAGCTTGTAGTGCTAGATGCCTTTCCATATTTTTCACCTTGTCTCAACAAATCATGTTTCTTTTCACAACCATTTTCCTCTTAATGTCATTTCTTTATTTGATTTGATTTTTACCTTTTTCAAAGTATAATTTGAGATTTATAATGATTATATGCAATCATATGAATGTAATGTATTCCTTGTGTGGGAATTCAAATCAAACTAAATAAATGTATTTTCACCAGATAACTCATTGCTCTCCCTTTTCCCAACTATGTCAAGTATTTGTACAAATCATCCATTTAATCTTGTCATGATATTTTGCACATACTCTCCTAGGATTCATTTTATTATAAATTCACACACACTTATTATGAATTTTTAAGTTTTTGATAGAATCATAAGTAGAATTACCTAGGGAAGAAGTGATGGCATTCATTTGTTTAAATGATGGTAGATATAAAACTAGAGGGAGACCTAAAATATCAATCTTTGTAGAATCTACAATCGATGGTCAATCTCTCAATTCCAAATGAAGGTTTCATTGGAGCTCAAAATTCACCCATGCCCAAATCATAGACAATTTGGGATTTGAGACAACATGGGATTGTCTCCAAGTTGTGGGACTCAAACTAAGATAGACCTTCGGAGAAGGCCAACTTCATCTACTAACTCATAATGCTAAACTACTCCTAGGAATTGAAATGCAACTATCTAGATCTACTCTAACTTTCCAAGGGACCAGGTGAGAAGGATATGCATAAAACATAAACCTAAATTAGAGAATGCAATAGCACCAAAAGAAATGGGATGAAAACTCAGGAAAGAGAGAAAATGGAAGAGAACGATGAGGAGGAGGGCCAAAACGAAAGCCACAGATCAAAATCACGTCCCGATTTCCACCTTCACAATGTAGAGTAGATACATATTTCTGAAATAATGTATATAACACACCTTCGAATGAATGAGAGGTAAGAGAGTGCAATAAAACAATAGCTAAGGCTAAAACAAGCCACAAAACCAAATATTTTATTGTTGAAATATCATGCACAAATCATCACGATACATGAGGAAGATGCAAAATATTTATAGAGACATATCCAAAGGCATGTGACTCTTAGAATACTTGTGTAGCATAGAATGATTCCCTCGCATTCCCAAAGTATCCAACATTAAAACTGGGCATCATTTTACAATATATAGAAAAATGAAAGGAGGAGAGAAGAAAGAGAGGGAAAATTCTCTTTCCACCAGCCGACCAACTTCATTTAATTTCTCTGCATGCTCTGAAAAAGGGATTGAACACCTCTACAAATCTAATTCCACATGCCATGCCTTGCAGAGAAGGAGTGAGTGCCCATAATGCATTAAATGTTGGTGGTTGAGCTAATTGACATTGCACATGTGCATGTTGAAGATGTTTTCTCAAGGCCATGTCCACCAACTACCTTTTAAATTTGAAATTCAGACTCATATGCTTAGATGAGGCCAACACCTTCCCATTGATATGAAATTTGTAAGGATCAAGCCAATAATTTGAGAATTATGATTATTTTTACCTTGTGCAGAAATTATGGTTATCCGTGGCTTTCCAAATTTTAGTTTCATGCGGCTTTAGACTTCCACAGAGCTCTCTCTCTCATGTCACGGCTCTGTATAATCCCTCATGGAACTTTCTAATGGCGTAACTTATTCCTTTCAACCTGCGGCATCAGCATGTACTCCTCCTTGTTATGTGGCTTCCAAAGCCATTTTCTTCATTCCACAACATTTCCAGTGTAGTACAACTTTCTATAACCATCCATGGGTATCTTCAAATCTCTCGTGGATCTTCCTGCACTTCCACAAAATGCTTAACTTATTTGTGGCTTTACCAATTCCATTCTTGAACATCCGCAAATTCCATACTTGTGTAATTTTCTCTATTTTTGTAAGGGGTGCAAAAATAGACAACATTTTTGGTGAATCATAGGGTTCATCTACCTTCTAGATGAATTATCCTGTAGCCTTAGCATCCATTAGGCATGGAGTCAGTTTGAAATCCTTGAGTATGATTTATTTACTCTATATTTGATTTTTTGAGACATTCTACAACTATTTCATGATATTTTAAACCTCCCTCCCCTGCATCTTGAGAACATGATGAAACTATGCACAAGGACATCTCCAAGCAACAAGACAGTGTCAAGCACTGAGGAAAGAAACCTATACTACTAACAATGCAATGTGGTGAAAGGTCTTACAGAATTTAAAATTCTACTCTATTATATACAAGATGCATGAAAAATCTTAATGAGAAGGCTTGAGATGAATCCCATTGACTGGGATTTGAAACATGTTCCCATCAAGATCAGATAACTTGAATGAGTTATCCACCTTGCAAGTGGTGATGATATATGGTCCACTCCAAATAGCATCAAATTTGGAGTGTCTCCCTGGTTTAGCTTGATCTGCATCCCATTTCAAAACAAATCTCCAACCTTGAATGTTTGATTTCTATCTTTCTTATCGAACCATTATTTGGTTGAATCCTGATGTTGTTCCATCCTAACCATGGTAGAATTCTCATTTTCCTCTAGTTCCATCATTTCTGCCATTATTATTTCCCTTTGATCCGCACCTTCAAATTTAATTTGTGTAGAAAACTTAAATGAAGGAAAGTGACAATGGCATTCTCTCTCTTTACCATATACTAGTTTATAGGGAGAAGTGCCAACAACCTTCTTCGTTGTTATCCTATCCACCCAAAGAGAATTTTTACCTTTGTGTGCCATTGTCTTTGATTGATGTCCATTGTCCTTTTCATGATTCTAATCAGGTTCTTATTAGTAGATTTTGCCAATCCATTACCTTGGGGGTAATAATTGGAAGAAGTTTTTAGATAAATCCCAAGTCCCAAATCCCAATTAGAGATCTTTGATCCCAAGAAATCCTTTGCATTGTTAGAAATGATAGTCTGAGGGACACCAAACCTTGTAACAATTTCCTCAAGAAATTCTAGGATGATTGATTCAATAGCTTCCTTCAACTATTCAATAGCATATGTGAACAATGTAGGCCAGAAATAGCCTACTTTTATGATTTTCATGGTTGTCTCTTTAGTATAGAAATGTCCCCTTGATAATCCATCATGAAACTTGGTCAAAACCCTATCACATTACTTACCTTCAATACCCTTGAGTAGCACTCCATCAATGTTTATTTTGAAAATGATTCCATCAACTAATGCATAAGGAATGGATTGCAACCTTAAATGTCTTCTCTTTTATTTATTCAAACCAAGAGGGTATGTACCAATAGACAAAAAAATTGACATATCAGCAATCTAGTTGTGATTATTGAATACATTCCTTTCATCTTGTTGTCATTCAACATCATGTGGTAGCTCACTATTTGAGGATACTTTATTCATGAAGGTGGTCTCTAGGAACTGAAAAAATTGCATTTATTAGGGTTAAGGGATACACCAAACTCTCTGAATCTTGTAAATACTTTCTCCATGTGCCTCATGTGATCCACGCTCTACATGGAAAAATAATAAATGTCATCTAGGTAAACCAAGATGAACTGATTGATGAGTCCCTTGAAGGCAATATCCATTGCTCTTTGAAAGTAGTTCCTGCATTTGATAAGCCAAAAGGCATTTTTTGATAAGAAAATGTTCCCCATTTAGTGGTGAACGTGGTTTTATATTGATCTTATTATTTCACTTTGATCTAGTTAAAACCAGAATAGCCATCAAGCATGGAGAACCTCTCTGCTCCTACTATTGTCTGCAAAATTTGTTCCATAGAAGGAAAAGGATAGTGATCCTTAAGAGAATATTTGTTTAAATCCCTTACATCCATGTAGAGTGAAATTTTGCCATTCTTCTTCCTTGTCGGGACCAGATTTTCCACTCGAGTATAATACTTGATTGGGAAAATTATTTTGGCCTCAATGACTTTGGAGAGCTCCTTTATCATCAGGGGCTCAATCTTGGGGTTGACTTTCCTTTATTTCTATCTAATTGGCTTGATGTTCGGATATAGGTCAATAAATTATTAAACTATATTTGGATTGAATTATTTTAAATCTTCATAGCCCCATGAAAACACATCACTAAATTTATGGCATAAGGAAACAAAATCTTTCTTTTCATTTTCATCACATACCTTCCCTAGTAGAAGTTCTTTGCCTAGAGCAATTGAAACTTTATGACAATCTTTTTCTTTTCTACCATGTTATATTCCATTCCTTTGAACTTTTCATCTAGGTTAAAGATTTTCTCTATATATATCTATCCCATCTCTCTATATGGGGGGGCCGGCCAACTAAACTATATACAGGCCATCCCATCTCTCTATATAGCCCGCCCTATCTATATATGGGGCGACTCTCTAGAGTCGGCTATAGTATAGTCGGCACCCCCCCCCTGGTAAATTTAGAGGGGATAGGGAGGCCTAGAACTCTATGGGGAAACCCTCTCCCTGTCGGTCGAGGGAGATAGATGGATAGGAGGCTCTCGACCGCCATCTATCTATCTATATAGGGGAGAGGGAGATAGATGGATAGGCTCGACCCCCCCTCTCTATTATATCTCGGCTCGGCGCGACCCGACGAAACCTGACAAAAGCAACTGAAAAGTGATTGCCCAACCGCCATCGTGCATGTGGAACAAAGTGAGTGCGGTGAGCGACAGCGGGCCCCCCCTCTCTCTATATGGGGGATATATAGGGAGTTCTCGATAGTAAGAGTTGATAGTCCCCCAATCAATGTTAACTCGATAGTAAGAGTTGATAGTCCCTATTGCTCAGTGCTCCTTCCTCGAATTCAGATGACTGATAGAATCTCCCCCCCGACCTCCTCTCGCGCATAAATGCCGTTCCGGTCCGAAGGTCATTTATCGACGGTAGCCACACCAACACCAGTATCAGCAAAGGGCGAGTCCCGAACCGAACGAACGCGGCCCTGCCCTATAATACATATGGCGGACGGATCAAAAACACAACAATAGGGCTCCCGATAGGCCCGCGTGATTGACTCCCGATGGCCCGGGGGTCCGTCAATAGAAAGAGATAGGGGGCGGGGGTCGTATACCGTTCTAGGATCGCCCCCCCCCTATATCTATATGGCGTCCCCATCATGCATAGAACAACGATTACGTAGATGATCAGATGATCTCGGCCCCCCCTCTCTCTGGGTATGCTCATGCTCCTCCCGGGTATCCGGTATCTCAAGTGGCATTTCGGGTCGTATCTGGAATTCTCATTGGATTGGCCCGGACGACTCCTGTCGTATCCGGGCGGGGCCCACTCACCGCGCACTCCCCGGCCCGGCCCTATTGTTTAGTTGCATATATCGCATAGAAAGAAAGGCATCGGACGGCTGCGGGACTCGACCGCAGGTGAGCTTGGAAATGATGATCCGGCGTATCTCTCCGGCGTATCTCTCCTATCCTATATTCTCCATTCCGTACTCCCCAAGCGGAATGTTTCACTGGTCTCGCCCCCCCTCCCCCCTCCCTGAACTATCTTATCTTATCTTATCTTATCTATGGGGCCTCTCTTCACCCGCGCCTCGTATGAGTAAAGAGGATATTGATATTGATGCTCATGAAGCTCCATGCCCACTCCCCATCATGATCATCCGGACAGATAGTGGTTGAGTAAAGTGGGCAGTCGGTGCTCTCCCGGCCGCCCCTCCCAAGGCAAGGGCCTTTTCAATAGGTAGGTGTAGGTAGGTCGCAGAAAGCCCCTATTGATACGATAGTTAGAGTGCACGACCCCACCCCATATATAGATAGGATAGGGTGCATGCCCTAAAGCCAGGGATGCGCCCTGCTGGAGAGCTAGTCGAACAGTTTGAGCCGTGTCGTATGCTATGCTATAGAATAAGTCATCTCGGTCCCGCCAATGAATCTCTCCGAGCTACGCGCCGTCGTGAATGAAACGGAGAAAGGAAAGTCGTGTGAAGAGGGAGTCGCCCTACCCCCCCCCTACCCTATTAGGAAAGAAATATATCTGAGATGCCGATCTATATATAGATATATAAGATATAGATATCTCAATCTAGCGGATCGGAAAACAAAAAATTCCCCCTATATCTATATCTCAGTTTCGATCCAGATATCGGCCGCCCCCCTCTCTATAGATCTTAGATATATGATATATGCCTGGTCCCGCCTGGGCCTGGAATGATTCCGTATTAGAACCAAAGCTCTCCTCTTCCGCCCACCATGCATCATTAGCACTCGACCGGTGCGGTGCACTCGGTGGTTCCGCTTCGTTCGCTTCATCCCATTCCGATTGCCGATTGTAAGTGATCTCGATCTATCTACATATTTCTTTCTATCCCGTCTGAAGCGCCTTCTATCTATCTATCTATATAGGGCCCCTTTCTCCTAGTTTCCCGATTCCAAGGCTGCATCGTTTACCCACACCAATGTGCCGATCAAGAGAGAGAAAGTCATGTATATATATATTATATATATATATATATTCATATATATATATATATATATATATATATATATATATATATATATAGGCCGGGTAAAGATTGAACTCACTAGGACTCCAGCCGATTCATTCCTCTAAAGCTCCCACTCCCAGCCATGCCGATCCGATTCATTCGTTGATTGGGTTAACTAAGCCCTTGGGTAACATTTTTTATTTTATTTGAATAATTTGATCCCCATAGACTTCCTACAAATCAGCTTGCATCTTTGAGGAGAACTCTGCCTCATTTTGGATAAACTACACAATTTTTTCATCACTATCAAATACCTTCCAGCAAGTCTAATTGTCTGGGATAGATGGCCTAACCACCATTTTGATATGTTGGGAATTCCCTTGATCAAATCCTCAAGAAGTGAAAATTGAGAGATAAGGGTCGTCATTTGGTCTGCGTGTATTTGCTCAATCTTTTGAGCACAACCTATAGGTTAATGGCATCAAAGATTTATATAAAATACTAGAATCAGTATTTGTAAGCTTTCACCACTTATTCTTCATTACACATCTTATGTAAACCTAGTGAATGACTAATTCAGTGTCTTTAAAGACCTGCAACTCCTTGATTTTCCTCTTTTCCATGATTAACGATCATGCACTAATGCTTCATATTCTGCTACATTATTAGAACATGCAAATTGCAATATATGAGCAAAGAAGAACTTTTTGTTTTTGGAGAAATGATTACAACACCCACCCCAGCTCCATTTCTACTTCTAGAACCATCAAATAACATCTGCCATAGTCTAGAAGTATTTTCCTTTTCTTGTTTGAATGTCACGGGTATCACAGATTCTTCTTGGAGAATGCAATAAGTGCCTAGACTAGTCTCAAAAGTCTTGAGCTCTTCATCATAAGGATCAAACTTATGATCTCTCTTATCCCACTCATCTAGAAGAAAATTAGGCATGGAAGGAGGAATAACCTTATCCTATAGAGATGATTCTTGCTCATATGGTAACAAAATATGGGCTCAACTTGTATTGTGAATCGTACCATATCTAGTTTTTAGAATCATGTGAGTCTAATCTAAGGATAGGTAACCACCTACCTTAGCAGTGAAATCTCTAGAAAAACAAATGGAAAACATAGGAGGAAAGTCAATAACTAAAATGTCATGGGTTATGGTAAGGCTTGGGAAGGAATGAAGTTTCAAATCAAGGTCTTTTATTACACCCAGGACATTCAAAATTGACCCATCAAATTGTGAAAATACCCTATACATAGGACTATATCTAATACCTAGGATATAAACTATTTTATTAGGCATTATAGAGGTACTATCCCCTAAATCAATCATACAGTTATGAACTAGGTATTTTCCCATAATTATCGACATGTAAAAGGGTGGGGTCTTGATAGTTTTACTTACTTGATCATTATTTTCTTGACAAACATGCACCATAATGGGATACTTTTGCATTATTGGATCCACGATAGGTATTTTCTTGAGGGGTTCACATAGGATATCATGTTATGATGGAATAGCAAATGCATCCCACATTGAGACATTGACATTGGTTTTATTAATTTTCTCAACAATGTTGAATGGGAGACCCACAAACTTCTGCATTTGTGGCATGATACCTTCTTTTCTTAATTGTGATGGAATTTGATTTTTTGGTTTTGGTTGAGAAGTAACTTCTTTATCTATGGCCTTCCCTGAAGCTCGGTGGCTTGCTTTTATTCACTACGGATTATTTTTCTTTTTCTACGACTTTGACTTGATTCTTTAGAGGTGAATATTTTAACTCTAACATTATTTTCTTGTGTCATGTATTATCATCCACAAAGATTGATGGTCTGTTATAATTTCTTATCATTTGGTTAACCATGCAAAAATCCTCAGCTCCAAAGAACATGAGATTGGTATCATTTTTGGTTTCTTGACCTGCTTCTACGATTAGATTTGGTTCTTCTAGCAGTGGTTCATGTTAACTGGAAGAGCCTTGAATCATATATGCTTAAGGTGCATTACCCTCTCATATCCTAGTTGGTTATGTGGAAGATTACATGGAAAACACCACTTTGTTTTTGTGCCATATTATTTATCACAAGAACTAAATCCTGACTTGAACTAGGAGGAAGTGCTTATGGTGGAGGGATTATTGTCAAGTGGAAGAGGAGAAATTTGACCTTGCCATCTATTATTTTTTTGGTTCAATGCATACATTTGATTAGACTGCTAATTTTTATATGGTTGATACCCCTGGTTTGAAGATTTCCCTTGATTATGATAATTCTTATAGGATTGGGCTTGTTGTTTTTCTAGGGATATAACTTTGTTTGTTAAATTTCTAATCAAATATTTCATTTCTTCATCCTCTTTTTTTTGTGTGGGATTTTGTGAGGTGGAAGCAACAGGTTGTGGATTTGGCTCAGGATAGGAGCAATAGAAGGTTGAGAAATTTTAGGTAATTCATGATACAATGGCATGGGTGGTCTAGGAGCTAGTTTCCCAACTTGTATTAAACTATTTTCAGCTCTGATTGCAATTGCATAAGCAGCTGGTAAAATTTTCCTCCCATGGATTATATCATAACAAATATATTAGAGTTAAGAGCTTTTAAGAAGTAAAGAAATGCACCTTCGATTGCAGGTCTCATAGGGGCTAGAATTCTATCCCATGTTCTCTAGAATTTGATGTGTAAATCTATAATTTTCTCATTAGGTACAATCTTAATGGTAGTTAATTACTCCAAAAGGGATAGGTTGTATGATCTTTCACCAAATTATTCACAAAGGGTTGTGCATAGTTGATCCCAATTTTGAATTGTTCACGCCCTAGGCTTCTGAACCATTATAGAGCTTTTCCTTTGAGTGATGAAGCCAAAATTTTGACTACCATGTCCATCTCAGCAATCTCATGGATAACACAGACATTTTCAATGTCCTAAATATGGTCAAGTGGAGTAGTGTGATTTTCTCCAGTAAAATATGGATTATTTTCAAAACTACTATTGGAATAGGATTATAAGCATTCAAAGCAAATGGACTGCTACCTCTCGAAGTATACATATGGGTTTTTTGGCGGTTGTTGTTGATGATCCATTCTGATAGGTTTGAGAATTCTTGTCGACTATAAGAAGGGCATGTGAGGTGGAGGTTTTAAAAGATTTTGGTTTGGAGGATATGGAGATATTTGAATATGTATTCATATTTTGCCTCTACACAGGGATAACTCAGTAAATACTCAAATAAGCCTTCTTCTCTTGTTCTAGACCATGTTTGTGTCCTTCTCATAAATCAAGGATATTAAAAGCACTAGTACTGTTGAAACTAGTTGATATTCTAAATGGAGTCACTAGATGTGTTACTGCAGAGCATCCAAAGGCTAGAGCTTCACCAAGATACACATTAGAACTTGACAAAACTAGATAAATATTAATTTCAAATGTCCCACCGGCATGCAAAAATGTTGGAGCTTAAAAATTCACATGTTCCTAAATCATACACAATTCGGGATTTGAGACAACATGGGACTATCTCCAAGTTGTGAGACTCGAACTGAGACAGGCCTCTGGAGAAGGTCGACTTACTCTACTAACTCATGATGTTAAGCTACTCTCGAGAAATTAAAATGCAACTATCTATCTCTACTCTAACTTTCTAAGGGACCAAGGTGAGAAGGAGATGCATAAAACATAAACCTAAACTAGAGAAGGTGATAGCACCAAAAGAAAGGGATGAATACTCGGAAAGAGAGAAAATGGAAGAGAATGATGATGAGGAGGGCCAAAATGAAAGCCACAGATCAAAATCACATCCTGAGTTCCACCTTCACAATGCACAATAGACACAAATCTCTAAAATAATGCATACAACACACCTATGAATGAATGAGAGGAAAGAGAGTGCAATAAAATAATAGCTAAGGCTGAAACAAGCCATAAAACCAAAGATTTTATTATTGAAATATCATGCACAGATCATCACGATACAGAGGAAGATGTAAAATATTTACAGAGACATATCCCAAGGCATGCAACTCTTAGAACACTTGTGTAGCATAGAATGATGCCCTCACATTCCCAAAGTATCCAACATTAAAAATGGGCATCATTTTACAATATATAGAAAAATTAGAGGAGAGAAGAAAGAGAGGTAAAATTCTCTTTCCACTAGCTGATCAGCTTCATTTGATTTCTCTGCATGCTCTGAAAAAGGACTGAATACCTCTGCAAATCTAATTCCACATGTCACACCCTCAGTAGGAGTGAGCACCCATAATGCATTAAATGTTGGTGGTTGAGCCAACTAACATTGCACTTGTGTGTGTTGAAGACATTTTCTCAAGGATGTATCCACTAACTACCTTTTAAATTTGAAATTTAGACTCCTATGCTTAGATGAGGCCAACACCTTCCCATTGATATGAAATTTGCAAGGATCAGGCCAAGAATTTGAGAATTATGATGATTTTTTCCTTGTCAGAAATTGTGGTTATCTACGGCTTTCCAAATTTTATTTTCATGCGCTTTTATAATTCTACTGAGCTCTCTCTCATGTTGTAGCTCTGTATAATCCCTCACAGAAATTTTTTATGGTGTAGCTTGTTCCTTTCAATATGTGGTATCTACATGTACTCCTCCTTGTTCCATGGCTTCTGAAACCATTTACTTTGTTCCATAGCATCACTAGTGTAGCATGGCTTTCCATAACCTTCCATGGATATATTTAGATCTCCATAGCCTTTTTGAGACTCATGCAACATGCTTAACTTCTTCGCAGTTTACCAATTCCATTTTTGAACATCCGCAAAGTCCATACTTGTGTAAGTTTCTCTATTTTTTCAAGGGGTGCAAAAATAGACAACAGCTTTCTTTAAGATGTTATTTTCAATTGAAGATCAAAAGGAACCTACAAGATCATTGACTCCCTATGTAATTCATTTGGCCTTGATTAGGAAAATTTCTAGGATGACTCCTTTTTCTTGATGTTCCAAATTTTGTTTCACAATTTTTATATCCAGTGGATTAAATAGTCCCTAAGTAATTAAAAACAAATTAGGCCTATTCCATACCACTTATCACTACGAGCACTATCTCGCATATCCCATATGTTCTTCATTGAGGAAGTTTCGTAAAGAAAAATCTTAGTTGATGCTCCCATAGTATCTAATTCAAGGCCTCCAAAGGAAACGCCCTCTCTTTCTCCAAAAGTATCCGAATTGGAAAAAAGACTTACCGTCCTAGATAAGTATTCAAAGTGAAGTTTACTCTTGAAAAAGCTTTTTCATACCCTTTTTCCATTAAATGTTGTTGTACCTTCTCCTCTACTTAAGAGATCTAAAAGGATCTCAATAGATCTTGGTAATGCATCATATCTTGTTCCTACAAAAATAACTCATGTGTCCAAGTCATCTTAATTTTCTAAAGTCGATGTTCATCAAGGTAAAATGATGTATTTGACAGAGGGCTCAAACTCCTTGAATGGGATTCCTCTTAAAAGAAGAAATTGGAATTATTTGGGATTTTAGATGGCCCAAGGGCAGGAATCAAATAGCTTATGGATAAGGGTGTGTCTCATGATTTAGTAGGGGATGTTCAATATGTGTTTGGGGCACAATACCCTAAAGAATTTTATTTCATAAAAAAGAAGTCGTTAGCTCATTTTCCTACTTATACAGAACAATGTGTAGCCTTCACTTGACCATATACATTTTTACTAAAATTTTGTATTATGTATACAAAATTGATAATATAAATTCCAAGGAAAGGGCCCCTATAGAATCCCCATTTTTTTACTTAATATACACATATTTTACAAGTTTCTTATAAAATATTTTATGTAGATTCTATCTCAATTTTTACATATTTAGTTGATTCACTTATTTTCTCCTTGTATGCATAAAATCTTTTAAAAATTTGAATGAGGAACTCTTTATTTTTCTAGCATGAAACATGACTATAAGTCATGTTCTCTTATAACTTCATAAAATCTACTTATTGCACTATTATTTTTCCTTACCTTATTTGTTAATTTGGATATCTTTTCCTCTAAGTGAACAAATTTTTGAATGGTGTCATAATTGAAACTTGAAGTAGTAGCATATGGTCCTTCATTAACCTGTTGATGAAAATATTGCATTAAGTCATCTGAACTCAAATCTCCATATGTCAACTGGCCTTGGATAGATACTATTCCTCCAAGTTTATTGTTCAATGTCATAAATGCATTCTGCTGTTTTATCCTTCCCTAGAGTGAGCTCTTTGATACTTTGATTTAGGGTTTTCATTCTTAATTTTATGGATCCCTCATAAGTATGTTGTGCTCCTTTGTGTTCAGTGGGAAAATCCCTTCCTCTTCCACCAACTGATCATCTAAATGAACTATTGCTTCAAGTTTGGGAAGGATTCCATCCCAATATTGAAGTTCATCTTGGAACTTCTCAATCTGATATTTTTTTCACTCAACTACTTATACATTTTCCTATAGCATTCCACACCTCTTCTATGGCATTATCTCCCTTGTTCGATAACTCTTCCTTCCACTTTGTCACATAATCAATTGTTTCTTTTTTATTTATCAACAGCTGTTGAGGCCTCTTGGGTTATGGTAGAAAAAAATTTATTACCCTTCAACATAAGGTTGTATCCATTTTTTCACATAAGTTGACAAGATATCAAAATTATCTCTTAACTACTTTTTAGTCTACTTATCCTCTTCAATTTTTTAGATAACGCCCCAGAGGGCCATTGTAGCTTCATGTTTCATAGTAGTGGTGGTTGGCCTCCCCAATGGAATATGTGTGACTTGGTAATCACTCATTATCACATTAGATTTTATTATGTCTCCTTATGGTGTCACAACCTCTAATGTCATGTGTTATGTTATGGAGCATGTGTTTCATGTGTGAAAGTGTTGAAAACTATACACTAAAAGTACTATACACTTTCCACAATTTTCTCATCGAGGTTCAAGGTCAAACTAGTTCCCAAGTAGGGATCTGGTGGCGGTAGCCCCGATAGTAGGAGTTCAAGGGTGCACATCCCACGAGAAAAAATCAGCCTCAAAAATGTGCCCAATATCTCAAAAATCATTCTCTTCTCATATTGGTGGGATTTTTGACCCATATGTTTATGGGGTGGTTTTGGCCCATGTTTTGGTACCTACGGTATTGTAAAACTACTTAAGAAGTTGCCTATTGATGTACTTTTGATAGGTGAGACATATCATTATAGATGTGTGTGAGTTCAAGTGTGAATTTAGGAGAGTTTGTTGAGCACAACTCTAAATAGATTTTGGTATTTTATTGAGAGAGAGGTGGCTTGTAATAAAATCTAACAAAGATATTCATTTTGGATGTAGCCCAATTTGGGTAAACCATGTTATATATGATATCTATATTGTGTTCTTTTATTTTTGCACTTTTATTTCAGATCGTAATATTTTCTCGCATATTAGTTTCTACTATCACAATTCTATGTGGGATTTTTCCATATATCTTATCCTTTATTTCCTAACATCCTATACCCTTGACAATCTACATGGGTTTTGGACAGTATTTTAACCTTCTTGGTGGATATTTTGGGTCTTGAAAACACAATATTTTCAATATCTATAGTCTCACTAGAGCTACTTCTTTCTCTTTCCTTGGGAGGAGTGTTCCCAGCCATCCTATCCTAGGGGAATTTCCCCCTCTTGGTACCTTTGGTGCATGTTGTGGTGTTCTTGAGTATACTACCATTTCTTTGGAAGAATCTTGAGGAACCTTTGGAGCTGGTAATTGTATTAGTGGGACTTCATCTCCCACTACTAACTCTTTTGGCTTGATTTGAGGAATACTTGTTCCTTCCTACTCTATTTTCTATTTATAAGCTTCAGGTTCCTTGGTCACCATTATTGCAATTGCTTAAATTTGGGCTTTATCACTAGCTTCTTCCTTTTCCTTTCCCTTAACCACTTCATGACTTTTAATTGCCTCAGTTACCTTTTCCAGTGTTTCCTCCAAACGGTTAACAATAATAATTGGTTTTTCTTGTGTTGTGATATGTGCATCTTCTTGAGGTTGTACGTCTATAAAATAACCATTTATTTCAATGATTCTCTAGTAACTTCCTTTCCAAATGGAATTTCTCTAATTATTGGTACTGTAATTTCAGTTTGTGCACTTTGAATTGCCATACTTGTCTCTTCAATATGTGTTTTTGGGGTCTCTAACAATTAGATGTCTAAGGGAATGACATCTTCTTCTTCTTCTTTTTCAATCCTAGTGATAATTTAGTTACTATTAGTGCATGGGTATCATCTTCTTCATTTGTATCTACTTTATCAAGTGATGGTTTTACCCCTCTCTTGTGATCCGATCACCTTAGATTCCTTTATTTCCTTTTCACACTTTTATGAGGTTTCTATAATATGACTATCCAAAGTAGAGCCATATCAACCTCCTCTTATATTTTTGATCTTTGTACTAAGTCAATAGATTCGGTACATGTGTTTATTTTTTCTTTTTCCACATAAGTTGTTTTAGTTTGTGGATTTATCTCTTGTTGATATCGTATTGTGGTAAGATTTTCCTACACTTTATCCGATGGAACTAAGTGAATGATCTTTGGTTCCTGAACTTATTTTCCATTTCCTTTCATAAATGTGATGTTACTGGTCTCTGAGGTTTTTTATCCTTTTCCGTAGGGTGTAAAACATTATCCCTCTTTGTTATTTCAAAACATTTGAGCTCATATTTATTTTTCTCTTCAACACCTTTCACTTAGGGTGGTGGGTTAATGTCAAATTGGTAGCACCTCATTCTCTTTACTATACTAGAAGATCCTAGAAAATTTACCATTGAGTTATAGGTTTTGAATTACCTATTATTTTGACCTACAATGGGACATCATGAGTGATGGGGGCATCCTTCATGGTCCCCATTAGAATTTTCTTATCCTTTTGGATCAATAGGGACATGGAGGTTCCTTTTTTACTTATGGTTGTATTCCATTCCTCTATGATCCCAATAGTTTTCCTTTTGGAAGGAAGCTGGGGTGTTTTCCCCTCCATTGGATCTATTTGGATTGCTCCTTTTGTTTCACTTTTTTCTTAGTTTTCTGAGAATTACTTACTTGACGAAACAGATAAGGTAAAGGTGGTAAGAGGAATACTTGGTTTGAGATGGTTGAAGGTCGTATGCATGCATATCTGAATTCTAAATCAAAGTGATTATGAGACCTTCCTTTTGGCTAGGAGGAACTACCTATATAAGAACCAAAACAAGACCACCAAAGAGAGTTAAATGATATATGCAGTGGACTACCTAGCATATGCTAGATCCTAGAAGTGCGATACTTCCTAGATGGCTGTCAGTCCACTGTTTAAAACAATTCAATGCTGAAAATAAAGTAAAGATTGTCCTACTGTAGTTTAATATGATTTAGGCATCTCATACAAAAGAAATAGGCTAGGCTAGAAAGAGATCTAGAGGACAAGTAGGTTGGTTAAAGGTGAATCGAGATAACAAAGTTAGGTTAGATATAGATCTGAAGGTCAAATAGGTGTTTAGGTAGGTATAGGTCAAAAATAGGTTGTTATTCTAGTAGAGATCAGGTGACACAGAGATTGATGAAAGTTTGATCAGAATCGAATGATGGTTTGACCGTAATCGAGACGGTTAGAAATGAACCAACGACGACGGTTAAGTCGAGGCTGGTGGAGTCACACAGTCTAGGTTTTTGGAGTTTTGGGGTGAAAGTGGAGTGGGTAGCAGATGGGAATTGATCACAGAGGGGTGCAGATATGTTGCAAAGGTCTGAGATTACTGAGGAGGTCAAAATGGGCAATTGGGCCAAGTATTAGGATGAGTGGGTATGGAAGGTGGCTGCAACTAGAGAGAGGGAATGGACAGAGGGTAAAAGACTAGGCTCCTTTTACCACAAAGACTACAGCTGATGATAAGAAAATGAAACAGATGGAAGGAGGATACTTACTCTTCTATGAGGTATAGGTCTAAAGAATAATGAAGAAGTTGTGTTGGAGGATGCTGGGAAGAAAGCCTCATTGTTGTGCCAGTGTATTTGGTTGCCTTTGTTGATCACAAATCAATCTTCATTCTGTTGTCACGTCTAAAGAGATTGAATCGAGATCAGAAGTTTTCTCACAAAACCAACCCGTATTACAAAGTTGTAGATGGGGCTAAATAGGCCATTTGGTCCATTCTAGTATAACCAACATCGCTTTAGGGAAACCGACATCAGTTTAGGGTAAACCGACGTCATTTTGGGTGAGATATCTCAAAGTTGTTCAAAAGTTTCATGTGAATTTGTTCCACCATTTGATAAGGGTCTCTTCCTTTCCTCGGTGTGAAAAACGACCTTAGGAGGCTTTTAAATGTGAGGTGAGGGGATGGTCTAATGTTAGGTTTTATTTAGGCCATTCGTTTAGTATTTAGGTTAATGGATCAAATTATGGGGGTGGTTAGGTGAGGTGTATTTAATAAAGGCAATTATATTAAATAGGTGTATGAGGGTAGTGAATTAATTTAATGTAAATAATTAAATTAATATGTGTGTGGATAAAAGGTCATTAACTTAATTAAAATAATTAAATTAATATGTATGGAGGTAAATGGCATTAATTTAATTAAAGTAATTAAATTAAAATGTGTGGGGTGCAGGAGGTAGGTGCTAAAGTGTTGAGGATGAGGAAATGATTATAGGGTTGTGGTAGGGGACCAAGGTGATTACGACACGATTTTGGTGTCTACATTTTTCCCCTTCTTGTTGTGTAGCTTGTATTGGTAAGTGACATGAACAAGAATAGAGTGTGGTTGTCCCAAGTGGGAATGAGGGTGATCCCCCTCAAACCAAGAACTGATGAGGTGACAGGGTGAATTGGTGAGTGGTTTGATAAAATTGGATGTGAAGCAGAATGATGAGAAATGAGGAATGGGGTAAAGGGAAAATTAGGCATATAGGTAATGGGTAAATAGGCCAAGGTCAAAGGTAGTGGCAGTTGAACACACACACACATATAAACGTGACACGGTACCAAGTTGAAGAGCTTGCAAAATCTACATCGTCTAAGGTCAATAGGTTTATCCAAACAAGGTTGAAGTGATTCCGGTATCCAAGGTATAGGATATGGTTAGGAAACACAATGTAGGTTAGGTGCAAGAACATTTAGGTATGTTTTGATACACCAAAGGTAGGGTCAGGATAAACGATCATGGCAATAGGCTAGGTAAGGTCATTAGGTCAAACAACACAGGTAACAATGCGCAAGGTATAGCGAACACATTGGGTCAAAGGTCACAAATTATTTTCTAGGTCCAAGTAGATAGGTCACAACATGGGTAAGGCCAAGGTAGGGGTGAAAGAAGGAGACGCCAATCGGTTAACAAGGTGAGGTTAAAGAAGGTGGAGGGCCAGAGAAGAAGGTAAAGTGGTCCAGGTAGGTGTAGGGGAGGAAAAAGAAAAAGGAGGTAAGGAAAATGAGGTCAATGTGAGGGCAATGAGTAGGCAGGGTAACCGACAGCGGTTGGGATGAACCGATGACAGTGGAGAGGAACCGACTGGTTGGCTAGGGTAGAAGACCGGCATCAGTTAAGGGTGAACCCACATCAGTTGAGTTGGGTAGGGTATAAAAGGTGGAAAACCCACATTTTAAAATTCATTTGTGCATTGTTAAGGAGAAGAAGAGGAAAAAAGAGAGAAAAGAGGAGAAGTCAAAAGAGTATGGTAGAGAGATTGGTTGGTGAGCCACATAGGTGAGATTGAGTGGGCGAGAGGTGGGGCCATGAAATCGGATCGAGCGAGGTGATTGGTCGAGAGAATTGGAGGTCATTTGAGGATGGCGGAGGCCGAGAGGGATTGGGAGGAGTGGTGGTAAGGCCGAAGGTTCCACCATGATGGAGGCAATAGGATCAAGTAGGAGTTAAACCTTTGTGATTGATTTGTAAGTTAAATTTTTAAAAATATGAAAAATGTGAAAAATGGGGGTTGTTGGGGGGAAAGAATTTCAAAACGGGAAAAATAGAGGGCAATGGGAATGAGGAAGGGTAGGGGTAGAGAAAAAGGGTAATGTAGGAACAATGAGGGGTGTAAGGAAGGAGTTGGGTGGGTAGAATGATTAGGAAGGGAAAAAAATAGGGTTGGGAAGTTAGGGCGAGCAACAGGGATAGTGACCCGACGTCATTCGACTTCGCCAACGTTGGTGGATAGTGACTATACTACTAGTCACAAGAAGCGAGGACCGTGATGGTCAAAGGGTGACCGTGGTCAATCAAGGGAGACCGTGGTCGATGACAGGATAACCGGGCGATTAATCCTAAGTGTAAATTGGGATAAAAAAGGGAAGAGAGTAAGGGTATGGTGGGAAAGAAGTTAGGTGAGAGGAGAAGGGTGTAGGGTGAGAAAGTAGGGTAGGTGGGTAAGGGTTGAGGGTGGTTTCGGGTGAGGGTAGGGTAGATAGTTTCGGTGGATGGGTTTGGGTAGGTGTGGGTGAGGGTTAGGGTAGATAGGTAGGGTAGATGGGTTTGGGTAGATAGGTAGGGTAGATAGGTAGGGTATATAGGTTCGGTAGATAGGTAGGGTAAGATAGGTTTAGGTAGATGGATTTGGGTAGGTTTGCATGAGGGTTAGGTTAGATGGGTGAGGGTTCTGTGGATGGGTTTGGGTAGGTTTGGGTGAGTGACAAGGCCAATGGGATGGGGGTGGGGAAAGAGATTAGGTCGGGATGTGGGGTAAAAATAAGGTAAGTTGGGAAGGTGGACTAATATATTGCTTTTGTGGGATGCAGGCCCAAGATGAGCTACGGATGAGGGCCTGGGTGCCCCTTATTATCGATGATGGGTGATCATGACGCAGGTAGAGTGGCAGCATGTGGCAGAGGTGGGATTGATAGGCATGCGGCACTACTGGCATGTAGTCTAGGAGGTAATTCTTATGGTTTCCCTCATCGATAGATGGGACTCAAAGAACCAACACCTTCCATTTGCCGATAGGTGAGATGATGATCACCCTGGAGGACATCTATAGGATCCTGTGGTTGCCCATATTAGGGGCCCAGGTTTATTCCATCTCTTCAGAGGCATCTGAGGAGCTACTAGCACCCATTTTTGGTGAGGGTGTGGCAGATCTGACATTCTATAGTGCTATCCTGAGCTATGGAGTGATGTATAGAGCTCATCCAGAGGAGATGAGATTAGTGGTAGTCATGATGGAGGCGGTGTGCTGCTTCGTACTGCTGGATGTAGAGGGCGGTAATTCCTGAGGTCACTTATGGGCATCCTCCAAGACATGATGATACATGAAATATAGTTTACATGGGCACTTGCATTACGATGCAAGTGTATAGAGAGCTATGGGTCTATGGGAAACTAAGGAGATTCAAAGATCTCATTGCATCAGACATCGCATTGTTGGGCATATGAGCACATTGTTTGTGTTCGACCAGTGGGGATGCCCGGAGCATATGCATTTCCATGGAGATTTTTGAGAGTGGGGTACAGTGGTGGGTACCGGCTATGGGAGAGGCCTAAGGTGCCAGAGCTACTCATGATGTAGCTTATTACAGGAGGTTATTGGAGGGGCTATCCGGGGTGGACATCATTTGGAGGCCATATGTGGATTCCCCTCATATAGATAGATGGCCACAGAGCTAGCAGGCTACAGATACATCTGTGGATAGAGGGGAGGAGAGTGGGAGAGCATGAGCAGATACCTATAGAGTGGGTTAGATGTCAGTTTGGATTGGTCTAGGGTGTACCGCCTCCATTCCCTCAGTACTGAGAGATGATGTGGAGAGACCTATGTCTCCACCATGACCCACAATGTTGACTGGGTAGGAGGAGCAGCTAGTAGATGTATAGATTGATGATGTTGGGGTTGCAGATGGGTATAGGTAGTGGTGGGCGGCACAACTAAGAGTCGTACCACCAAGGCCAAGGCAGCCAGACTTAGCCACCATCACAATTTAGAGAGACGCCCTACAGGGGTAGGTGGCTACCTTGGTGATGCAGCTTGGGATCATACGAGGGGCGCTTTACAAGTTCGAGATGCATAGGTTTCCATCTTATAGGCCCGATACCTACACTGGAGGCTCGGCAAGGTAGGGATAGGTACCTGCGCAGGAAGAGGCAAGGGGAGATGGAGATAGAGAGGAGGTAGGTGGAGATGGTGGGGTGATGGCCACTCTACAAGTGTAAATGTAGACTTTATAGGGTCAATTGGCCACAGTGCGGGGCAGTGACGGTCTACAGGGGCTAGTTGAAAATAGCACATGCACATGCATTACTACCCTACATGCCCGAGACACAAGCACGAGCACACACTGGGGCCGACTCATGATCTAGTACCAAAGACAGGGCTCAGTGTAGGTTCAGGGACAGGGTCCCATTATACAGTACCCACACAGGTAGTGGGACCCATGGCACCTCCACAGATAGTGCCCATGGCCAGGTTCAGAGATTCCCTAGGAGAGGCATGGTATTACCAGGATCATTTGTTAGCTATTGGGCTAGATGTGCCCTCCTATGCCAAGTACAAAGCACAACAAGCCTCTAGTGAGAGGAATAGATCCTGTACTCACAGTGTGGAGAGTACAGAGGGGCATTGAGCCCGGGATAGGGTCGTGGTGAAGTCACTAGTGTGTAGAGGCTAGCCCTGTGAGGGGCCATCAAAAGGGTGAGGTAGGTATCGGCCCCAAACAGTGCAACAGAGAGGTCGGGTAGAGACACAGGCACAGGGAGCATTCCCTGACATTAGATGGTGAGATGATTGACCTGCTTTAGACTAGACTATGTGCCAAGTCATTTTTTTATGTATGATATATGAGACCAGCTTGTGTGGTGAAGAGATTTTGTATTTATTATTATGTTGTACATGATACCGGCCTGCGTGCAAGATTTTTGTATTGATTCATTCATTCTTTTTGTATATATGAGACCGGCCTACGTGTCGATGACATTTTGTATTGTATATCAGCCTGTGTGCTAACATTTTTGAGATGATGGCCATGATGAGATAGGCATGTATTTTGAGATACACAGTTATTGATTTATATGATGAGATTCATGGTATTTGGTGATGTGTTAATGTGTTGATGAGATATTGGTTTATGGCTTGTGTTAGATGAGATATGGATTTGTTACTTTGTATTAGATGAGATATGGGTTTGTTACTTTGATATGGATGGAAATTAGGTGAGTTAGGCATGATGGAGTCAGGTCAGTTTAGGCATGGATTGAGTCAGGTTGGTTAGGCATGGTTGAGTTAGATTGGTTAGGCATGGATTGAGTCAGGTTGTTAGGCATGGATCGAGTCAGGTTGGTTAGGCATGGTTCAAGTCAGGTTGTTTAGGCATGGTTGAGTTAGGTTATAGGCATGGATGAGTTAGGTTATAGGCATGGATTAATTCATTTGTTTTAGGCATGGTGGAGTTAGGTTGGTTTAGGCATGGATGTTCATTTCAGTATTTTGATAACAAATGGCAATATAAATGCATGAGATGGTATAAAATGTGGAAAATGTTGGTTATGTATGAAAATGTGAAATAATATAGGTGGAAAAATTCATGTGGTATATGGTATAGATTTCAAGGTTTTTGATATGAATAGGAAATCATGTAAAAGGGGGAAATGGTTAGGATAAAGAATGGCCGAGCTAACCTTCCAAAGTGCCTCATGCCCTAGAAGTGATGCCTACATAGTCCCGATGAAAAGGGACCTCGGACCGATGTAGGACTCCCATAAATGAGGGAAGAATATGAGAATATTGAAGAATAGGTAGTGTGGTTGGTAGTTAGGGTTTATTTGAGGTCATAGGTATGATTAGGTCAAGGTCGTTTAGGTTAGGTGGAATATAGGTAGATAGGTAAAGGTGATTTTAGGTTGACTGGGTGTGAGAAGAAAACCCCAAAAGGTAGGTTTTGAGGGTCTAGTCCTATATAGGAAGATCAAAAGGTAATGAAGAAGAGAAAAGATAGGAGGGGGCAAGAAAGCCACCCAATTGGCAAGGATCAAAACGTATGAAACACATCTACAGATAGGCTAGTGAACATAAGACCCTAAAGACATTGATGATTGATTACTCTAAAGGTGAAGAATAGTCACAAAGATCACCAAATGTCATAGGTTTAGTAGGTCCCTTGAGGTATGAAGTGAAAAGACAACGGGTAAGAAGTGAATTTAATTGTGGTCATAAAATGGGAAGTAGAATGCCTTGGTCAATAGAACCAAGATCACAATAGGCAAGTCCATGATGAAAAAAGCTTATTTTTCTTTTCCTTTTCTTTTTGACTTTTTAGATAGACTGATAAATGTAGGAAGTCTATATGGGATGAATATATGGCTCCTTGAGGTATTCATAAAGCTGATCAATGTGGAAGCTTCTGAATTTTGATTTTTAAGAAAATAGTCCTCTTTTTGGAAAGACTATGTAGAGAGTTGTGAGCTTTTTTATAGTTTTCCTTTAAGGGAGTAGTCTACTTATAGCGAAAATTGAAGGCGAAAGATTTCCTTCTAAGGGATTCATCTATTATAGTGGAAGTTTGACTCAAGGAGTTGATCCCTTATATTGGAAGATGTCCTTCTGAGGGATTCATCTCTCTTTTTTTAAGTCATGGATGAGACTATAACAAAGTAATTGGTTCTTGTTGAAAAGGAAAGGGTGAATGACCATGGGATCTCATCTAAAAGAATATGAAAATCATCCATGAGAATCATGTCATGTGCACGTCTTTGGTGCACATATTTAAGATAAGGCAAAAGGGTGATGGGTAATCACATGATTCTTGTTTAGTCATTGGATATGAGGTGTGGAAAAGAAAAAGGTAAATGGCGCTCAAGGGACGAGCATGAACTAGATAAATAGTGATGTAGGACTAGAATTCAATATTAGAATGGTCAAAGATGTAAGGCATTGAGGGGCTCAGGTTCAAGCTTACCATCAAGTGAAGACAAGCGATAAGCACCTGATCCATATTCATGGGTCACAATGTATGGTCCAAGCCAATTAGGAGAAAATTTGCCCCGTTTTCTTTTTCTACTTTGGTTACGTGTTGATTTTCCTTGAGGACAAGATCACCGACCTTGAAGGTGTGTTCATGGACATGTTTTTCATAGGCACACTTGATGCATTTTTGGTAGACTTGGAGATGGTTGAGGGCATGAAGACAACGTTTGTCTAATAACTCAAGTTGTGCTAAACAATCTTGGTGAAAGTCATCATCAATAAGCATATCTTGAAGAGAGATACGGAGAGATGGGATCTATACTTTGAGAGGAAAAACAGCCTCGGTACCATATACCAGAGAAAATGGGGTAGTGGAGGTGGAAGTAAAAATAATAGTATGGCATGCCCAAAGAGTGAAAGGAATGTGTGTATGCCAATCCTTCCCGAAGATCGTTAACCACTTTCATGAGAATTTTGTTCAGGTTTTTGTTGGTGGATTTGGCTTGGCCATTAGTTTGTGGGTAATATGCTAAGGAGAAGCTTAGCTGAGATGCCAATGGCATCACAAAGTTTCTATAGAGTTTTGTTTTGAATTATTTTCCATTATCGGTGATAAGGCAATGTGGAACACCGAAGTGACAAATAATGTGATGATTTATGAACTCACATATTTTCTCAGCTTTAGTGGAGATGATGGGTATAGCTTCAAACCATTTGATGTAATATTTGGTAGTGGTGATGATCTATTGATGTCTTAGAGAAGAGTGATGATTGATCTCTCCGACAAGATCCAAACCCATTGGGAGAAGGGCCAAAGGTCACGAATGACCTGTAAGGCATCACTAGGTGTGTGATGAAGATTGGTATGAATTTTACACAATGCTTAACGTAGTCACAACAATCATGATTGAGGGTCCACCAATAAGAGCCTAGGTAAATAATGCATTTAGCAATAGCAATGCCACTAAAGTGACCTCCACATATGCCATTATGAACTTCTTTAATGGTATAGGGGATTTCAGAACTGGTGAGGCATCGTAAGAGAATACCGTCAAAGCCTTGTTTATAGAGAAGGCCACCCATGATGACATAACAAGAGGCCTTTTTGAGAAAGGTGTGTTTTCCATTACATGTGAGATCAGGAGGCAATATAGAAAGGGAAAGGTAGTCTCGCAAGCTACTTATACCAAAGGTCTTGTGTGTTTCGTGAGGTAGTTTGGATGAGGTTAACACAACAAGATTTATAAGAAGGTCTCGGTATGAATTTTATGGTAACAAAGATGTTTGAATTGATAAGTGAAGCAAGTATTTGGGAAGCGAGGTAGGCCATGGTATCCATGAATTTATTAGTGGATCATGGAATGGTTTGAATTTTATAGTAGTCAAAGGTAGTCAACATGATGCCGACATAACGTTTGTACTCTTGAAGTATTTCATTATGACACTAATAAACACCATTGACTTTGTTTACTACCAATTGAGAATCACCAAAGATATTAATGGATTTGACATCTAAGGCATAGGCAGTCATGAGACCCAATACGAGCACTTCATATTCAGTGATATTGTTAGTGCACTCAAAGTCGAGTTTGAATGATAAGGGCATGGGTTCACCATCAAGAGGAATGAGGATAATGCCTGCACCACCCCCACATTGACATTTTGAACTGTCGAAGAGTAAGGTCATTTTGTAAGGTTCATCATCTAAAGAGAGGTTAGGAATGGATTTGTCATGGAAATCAAAGTTCAAAGATTAATTCCCAGAAAGAGACGCATCAGCGAGCTAGTCGGTAATGACCTAGCCCTTGATTCATTTTCTGTGGATGAATTCAAGGTCTAGGTCAGCAAGAAGCATGAGCCAACGTGTGGCACGTTGGTTTTGGTAAGGTTTAGCATACATGAAGTGTAAGGGGTTAATGTTGGTCACAACATAGGTTTTGTGGTTGAGTAGGTAATGGTGAAGTTTGGTGGCAACAAAAACTAAGGCTAAGAAAATTTTTCAGGGGTGAGTGTATCGGGTTTCGTAGTCTAGAAAGGTACGGCTTATGTAATAAACTACCTACTCCCTATGTTGTTCATCACGATGAGTGATCATGGCCCCTAGAGAGTGATCGGTAGCAAATATGTATAGGTAGAAGGGTTGGTCGTCTTTAGGTGGAATGAGTACGGGTGGTTGGAAAAGGTATTGTTTTAAGGCCTCAAAAGCATTGTGGTAGTTGTCATCCCATTTTAAAGAGAAATCCTTTTTGAGAAGGTGATGAAATGGTTGACACCGATCAAATAATTGTGAAATGAAATGGCGAATGGACTTCAATTTACCTTGCAGGCTACGGAGTTGTTTAAGGTTAATGGGTGGAGGAATTTCGAGGATGGCCTTGACTTTATTAGGGTCAACTTCTATTCCATGTAAGGAAATGATAAATACCAGGAGCTTTCCTGAGAGAACCATGAAGACACACTTTTTAGGCTTAAGGCGGATGCAATACTTAATGAGGTGGTCAAAGATGGTTTCAAGGATAGTGAGATGCTCACTGACATTCAGATTTAGCCAAGAGATCATCCATGTAATCTTCCAATATGTGATGCATGATATCATGGAAGATGTAGGTCATAGCCCGCTGATAGGTGGCACCAGCATTTTTAAGGCCAAAAGGCATGACTCGATAGCAGAAGGTCCCCCAAGGGGTAATGAATGCGGTTTTGTGTTGATCCTCTAGGGCGAGTAAGATTTGGTTATAACCGAAGAAACCATCCATAAGTGATAGCATCTCGTGGCCAGTGGTAAGGTCAACCAACTCAATACCGATGCAGAGGAAAATTATCTTTTGGACAAGTAAGGTTGAGATCACATAAATCGGTGCAAATGCAAAGTCCCCTTGTCACCTTAGTGATAGGGACGATGTTAGAAATCCATTGGGGTAGTCGATGGGTAATATGAAGGAAACTGAGAGAATGCATTGAAGTTCTTCCTTGACAAGAAGAGCAATACGAGGGTGTGTTTTCCTCAACTTTTTTTTACGGGTTCAAAGATCGTGAATGGTTACAATATTGTGAATCACTATAGTGGGATTAATGCCGTGTATGTCAAAGATAGGACCAAGTGAAATCATGGCTATGATTTTTAAGAAAAGAAGTGAGGGCTTCTTGTTCAAGAGAGCATCCAAAGATTGGCCAATCTTGAGAATGTGGGGGTCATCCTGAGTGTGGATGTTGACTTCGATAGTCAATTCATTCAACATTGTTTACGTCTCGGAAGGTAACAAGCTGGTGAATATAAGAGTCTTCAAACTCAAGGTAGGTGAGTATGGATTCATCATCCTGACATTTAATGACATTAATAGGAGGAGTATCATCCCCTATCATGTCAAGATACAAGAAAGGAAGAGAGAAAGGAGCCTCACCATCATGATGATAGGTTAGAGGCCCCAAGGAAATGGTATTTATGGAAAAAAAGGTAGGAGGAATAGATTCAAGATCCATCGACTCCATTGCTGAAGGTGGTGAAGGTGGGGTAGGTGAATAAGGTGGAGAGGGGTCAATGTCTTCGATGAGTTCAATACGGTGATTTTTGGTAGGTAGTTCGGTAAAAATGATTCCACTATGATCATTATGTTTATGCATGGTACATGAAATAATGGTGTGACAACCTTGCTCATAGAGGCCAAAGCCAAAACCCTTCTAGGCATAGCGGTGTAGGAAAGTGTGAGCAAAGCAGCGGTTGGTAAGTGACTAAAGGTCAACCAAAAAGGTTAGGTTTGTGATGGTGGTTCAGGTGTGTAAGTGGAAATGTCAAGTCCCCCATAGGTAAGATGGATATGGAGGTGGGGAGGACCATAAAGGATATGCTCGCCTATGCGATGATCATAGTCAGGATGTTGGTGAAGGTTTCCATACTCTTGTGGAGTAAGGAATGTATTGACATTGTACAAGTGATACTTCCCCATAGTGAGGCATTGAAAAACACCTTCCAAGGGATTAGTGGTTGATATATTGGTGCCTAGAATGGAGTAATCATTAGAAGTTAGATCAGCGGAGGTGTCAGTTAGTTGGGAAGCTGATGTGTGACTAGTAGAAGCGGCAGCAGTGGTGGGAATAGAATATTTGGGAAAAGGTGAGGTTGCAATGACACTAGTGGATGGGGTCATGTGTGAAGAATATGTAGGCATGGAGGTAGATGCCTTAACAGGTACAAGGACATCATTGGGCCAGTAAAGCATGTTGTAGGTTTTGAAAGGTGATGGGTCATCCGGAATGGTATAGGAACGTCCTTCATGTTCAAACTTTACACATCGATTAAAATTAGAAGGAACACAACCCATTATATGGATCCAAGGTCTACTGAGAAAAAAATTGTATTAAAAATATCCTTCCAACACGTAGAACAACTCGGGAACAGTACGGGTACCCACACAAACATGGAGGATGATAGTGCCGAGTGTAGAGGTAATAAAGCGTCATTGAATGAACGTAATATGACCGGATGTTTATGCATGCATTGTTAGGTATGCACATTTTTTCAAATACGTGAGAGGATATGATGTTAATGCTTAGTGCCCCCATCGATCATAACACGTCGGATGTGTATATTATCGATATGAATTGAGATGAAAAGTGTCAAATCTTGGTCATTGGCTTAGTGGGGGACAATTTTTTCATCCGAGAAACTAAGGATAGCAACTTGGTGAACAGGTGGAGGTGATGAGGTAGATGGTAATTTGGTAAGAGAAGCAACATGATGAGGTGTGATAATTGATGCTACAAGTGTGGGGTCATTAGGTAAAAAATCAATAGATTGAAGTACCTCCATAAGAGCTTGACAATGTGACTTTGAGGTTTGGATGAGATCATATAAGGAAATTTTGAGGGGAGATTGGTGTAGTTGTATAAGCATGGTGCGATGTGTGACGCCATTAGAAATGGGGTATGCAGGGCCACGGATAGTTATTTTAGGTATGGGTGCAGATGGTATGTTGGGTATAGGATTGGTTGGTGGGTCAGCTACCTTTTCTTTGCCCTTCTGCACATGTGTAGTGACATGTACCATGTTGATTTGAGGGAAGTTGGCAAATGGAGAAGGTGTAGGGTAAGTGGTGTAATGACATGATGGGAAAAACCTACTGGAGGAGAAAAACCCTGTGAGGTGAGTTAGGCACAACGACATTTAGGTGGTGGAGTGGCAAGTTTGTTGATGCAAACCATGTTAATTTTGAATTTTGGGGGTGGCTCTAGGAGCTGTGAGGGTGGAGGTTGTTGTATAGGTGTAGGAGGAAGATGTGAAGAAGGTGGTGAGGGTGAAATAGGTCCATCATCCAGGAGGTCATCGTCATCAAAATTGGGTTCAGAAGGACATAATTGAATGAGGGCAGCCTTTAGACCTTTATAGTTCTCAACATCATGTCCTGGCACACGATGGTAAGTGAAAATTTTAGTATCATCAAACCCTTCCAACTTAGGTTTAAAAGGGTCGTAAGGTCTAAGAGGAGGGAGAGAGATAGTTGATCTTTCCAGGAGGTTAACCAAGATGGTGGCATATGATCCCACCAGTGGATCACAATGCAAAGTAAAAGTAGGTTTGGTTGGAAGATTGGGTAGTTGTGGTGGTAGTTGAGGTGATGTAGTCTTGGGTTTGGGTTGTACTTTCTTTGATGTAGGTGCAGCAAACAAAAAGGGGTAGGTTTAACCACCTCTTTGGAAATTAATAGTTTTTTCAATTGTTGGTGTTTTTTCTTAGGTAGAGGTGTAGGGGGAGCATGTGATGTAGATGGCAAGGTAGATGATGGGAGAGGATGAGTGACCCAAGTTGACAACTGAGGTGCAGTGGTAGGTGTTGGTCGAGGTTGAGAGGGAGGTACAAGTGAGGTGGAAGAAAATTTCATGGGCAGTGAAGGAGGTATAGAAGGTAATGGTGGTATAGGAGGCAAAGAAGTTATAGATGGTGATGAAGGACATAAGGTTCACCTAGGTAGAACGTAGGCTATGGTAAAGGGGTCAAGGGAATTTTAGGTTTACCCCTGGAGAGGGTAGATTTTGTTAAGGTAGAGGGGTGAGGTCCCAAGATGGATGGTAAGGGTGAAGGTGATAAAGGTGTAGTTGGTGAGGTCAGTGCATGCGGATTAGAAGGTTGGGTTTTTATTTAGGTTGAGGGATTGGTTCCATAGGTATATGGGAAGATGTGGTCAAGTGTATCCTAACAAGAGGATGTGCAAGGTTTGATGTGGGTGTGACCCCTAGAACACTAGTAGGTTTAGATACAAGAGATGGTGTTGGAACACGTCGGCTAGTAGGTAGAGAGGTGCGGGTATAGATGAGGATGATGTAGTAGAAGATGTATTGAGAGTTATGTTCATGTGTGGTTTGGGTTATTGAAACTTCTTCGGATAAATGGTAGAGGTGTCAGTGGAAGATGATTGCATTTGGGTCGAGATCAGGAGTAAGAGACACCCCCAAAGTGAAGCCCTATCAACATAGTCCAGGTGGTTAGCCAAACGTGAGAACGGCACTATGGTAGATGAGGTAGATGTGGAGTGAGTGGTGATTCCAGTAAAATATGTCTGAGAAATATGTAATTCACTAGCCTCAACCTCAATAGGTAAGAGAGCCAAAAGTAGGTTCGTATGATCTTGGGTAGCTGATGAGGAATGGTCACCAAAGCAAGAACGGAAAATCTATTAGATCCTAAATAGGTGGAGAAGATGATGGGTACTCCTCTGTGGGTGGAGGAGGTACAATTGGTAGTGGTTCACTGGGTAGGGAAGTTGAAGGGGAAATGATATCGGTGCTAATGAGAGACTCCTCCGCAGGTGTACGGGGAGGTGAAGGGCTTTCCTCTATGGGTAGAGGAATGGATAAAGTGGGTTCCTATGTGGGTAGAGGATTTCAGGCTAGGATTTCCTCGATGGAGGGGATAGGAGATATTTGGGAAATAGGTGGTAAGTCGGTAAAGATATCATGTACCTCACGTGTATTACTTTCATTGTGTGAGGCATCACCAGTTTGATCATTAGATGGGGAATGGTTAGGGAGTGGTTTCTTGAATATATAAAGGTCTCGATTAGTAGGTGCATTAGGGTTATCCAAGACTAGCTCGCCACTCTCAAGCATTCCCTGAACAATTTTTTTAAGGTGATACAATTGCTATCACTGTGACCATTTACCCGATGATAGTTATAATAGTCATTTTCCTTGTACCAACCTAGTATGGGGCAAGAGGGGTCAAAACCATTATGTGGTTTTATAGGAGGAAGGGTGATGGCATTAGCTTTAATAAGCTTTTCCAAAACAGATGAATATGGTTCTCCAATTGAGGTATATTTCTTTTGTTCACATTTGAATTGGAAGGTTTGGACCGATGACAGATTGGATGAAGGTTTAGCATGATTAGATGGATGAGTAGGGCCAACCTTAAGTACCACTACGTTGGCAGTTCCCTTTGCTTTGGAATAACTCGTCTGAGGTTTTGAGGAAGAGGAAGTATCGTGTGATTTAAACGAGTTTTTTTCATAATTATATCTTCTTCTCTTCGATGGTGCAAATTTCAAGTTTACGTGCCATGGTGAAAGCCTCATCGAATGTTCGGAAGGTTTGCACTTGTAAGGTAGGTGAGATATGTCTAGCACAGGCTCATGTGAAGAGCTCTATGAGTTCATTTTGTGGTAATTGGAAAGTGAGTTGGTTGATTAGGCTACGCCAATGAGCAATAAAATCTGTGATAGATTCATCATCATATTGACGTGTGGAGTAAAGATCGGTCATGGTAACCTTCTTGACGACGTTAATTGAAAAATGATCCAAGAAGGCTTGGGCTATTTGGTTGAATGAGAAGATGGAATGTCTAGGTAATCCACTATACCAGTCCAATGTTGGACCCATTAGGGACATGGGAAAGGTTTACAAAAGCAAATCATCATCATGGGTAATTAAATAACACCCATGTTTGAAAGATCACAAATGTTGTTGTAGGTCTTCCTTACTGTTAAAGTGGTTAAACTTAGGCATCTCCCAATGTACGGGATATGGGCGAATGGGAATGGATGGGTGAATAGGATCATTACAAAACTCGTCATAGGTGAGAGAATTGTGGGAGCTGGAAATAGATGCTTCTAATGTCTACATCTTGTCCATCATTAACTTGATAAAGTCATTGTTAGGTTGTGAAGATTGGGTACCCCCTGGAGTGAAAGGAGGTTGTTATGGGACATATGAAGAATAGGACATTCCAGAATATGGTGGTGTCGAATAAGGAGGGAATTGAGAGATAGACATCGAGGGTATATACCTGACTAAATGACCAATGAAACAAGAGGCGGATGGTAGTAGGTATGTGAGGGTGGGACACTCGTAGTGACCCTGGTAGAGATGGGAGGTAGAGATTGGGGAATAGAAAGGACAACATTTTGAAATGGGGTAGAGGTTAACGACACCAAGGGTGGTAGCGTTGTGACTGGTATATATGAGACAACATGTGTGGATGATGCTATGTTTTGGGTGGTGGATGAATTTATGGTGAAGACGCATGTGCAATAGAGATGGCGAGATGCAGTGGTCAAAGTTGGCATGGGACCTAGCTACGACACAACTAGGGATAAAATGGGTGAGGTCACCATGGTAGGAGGTGGAGCCAAGGTGGAAGCGATCATTAGGGATGGAGATAAGGATACGGGCATGCCATAGATCAATTGACCTGAGGCATCTCAAGTGGAGGCATGGGTGAGGTAGTGGCTCAAAGTAGCGGGATTCTGATCCAGGAGTTGTGCAAACTCTGTGTCGCTTGTAGGAATGGTGATGGGTTGATTGGGATCCATGGATGATGAGATGGAAGGTGGTGAAGGACTAGGTGATGAAGGGCTAGGTGGGAGCGGTAGTCAACTAGTGTGAAATACAAGGGCACTTGCCTGACTACGGGTTAGCACCATGTGGATAGGAACTAATTTGGCGAGACTGTATTATGTATTAATGGCACAGAACACAATAGAACTAGGAAAATAGTTGACAAATGAGTGAATTAGGTCGATTAGTGAGTTGTAAAATAGGGACAGGGACCGACCGCCACCGGTTCGTAAATCGATGTCGGTTAGGCTTAACCGGTGCTGGTTACTGTGAAACTAACAGTATGTTAAATGATGGTCCTAGACTGATAATTTTTACATAGGATGAGATGTAAGGTGAATGTGATTAGGGTAACGACAATATGAAAGGTGATAGGAGCCTTTTACAGCTCAGAAGGTGAAATAGGTGTCTTTTTATAGGTATATAAGAAGACTTCGACCAACGCCAGTTGGGTTAAACTGATACCAGTTAAAGATAATTGTAGCCAGTTACTATGAAATTGAAACAGAGAATAAGAAAAATGGTTATGATTTAAATATTGGGTGTTAAATCAAACCCAGAAGTCTAAGAATGATGTAGATGTGGTCCAGGCACACTCAGATGAAGTTATAATACACCGACTATGATTGGGAGTGTGCAAGGAAAGACAAAAATAATGATCGAAAGCTCTCACCTCAAAATGCAAATCAAACAGAACACTAAGAAAGAATGTTCCTAGAGTGCCTATTCTATTACGTTTGTTTAGCTTATGCTATTTGTATGGACTTATTGTTATGAATAGAACAATAGAATTTCTTCATGAGGAAGGCTTCCTACTAAGAAAGAATGCTAAAGGGTGAGGTTTCAGGAATGTTATGGCAGGGGTGGACTTTGCTCTAAAGTAAGACTCAACAAACCAGCGACTTTGGTGCCCACTGTACCGTGATCGTGTGATCACCTATAGCTTCTTCTAGGTAGGATGTTGTTTAAGAATGTATGTATTTTGAATTTTTGTGTGGTTTGGTAAGACTCAGAGAAAGAGAAAAGGATAGAAGTGCTTTTCTATGATTCGTTTGTCAACCATCAGCTGGTCATGACTTCCAGTGTATAGGTTTCCCTCAATTAATGTGAGCTAATGAGCTAAATCAAAATGTAGTGCACTTGTTTTAAACCCAAATCAAAAGTATGATATTCGATGATAGCAATAGATGAATAGGAAGAGGGATGCTCTTTCACTAAAATGTAGAAAACAAAGGGGAAGAAGGTTCTTTTTAAATACACCAAAAGAAATGTGTCTTTCAGAGAAAATAGAAAGAAGAGAATGTTACCAAGGAGAAGGTATTAATGTGAATGCTATTAGAAGGGAAACAAACACACACAATTTTTCACCTAGGAATGAAGAAAGATGCAAGGAACCCCGAATGGGTCCCACCAGGCATGCCAAAATGTTTCACCTGATTTCTTAGTTTTCTGAGAAGTACTTGACAAAACAGATAAGGTAAAGGTGGTAAGAGGAATACCTAGTTTGAGATGGTTGAAGGTTGTATGTGCACGTATCTAAATTCTAAATCAAAGTGATTATGAGACCTTCCTTTTGGCTAGGAGGAACTACATGTATAAGAACCAAAACAAGACCACCAAAGAGAGTTAAACGATATATGCGATGAACCCTAGCATATGCTAGGTCTTGGAAGTGCAAGGTACTTCCTAGATGGTTTTCAGTCCACTGTTTAAAACAATTCAATGCTTAAAATAAAGTAAATATTGTCCTACTATAGTTTAATATGATTTAGGCATCTCATACAAATGCAATAGGCTAGATCTAGTCTAACATGCTAGGCTAGAAAGAGATCTAGAGGGCAAGTAGGTTGGTTATAGGTGAATCTAAGCTAACAGTTAGGCTAGATACATATCTAAAGGTCAAATAGGTGTTCGTAGGTATAGGTCAAAAAAGTTGTTATTCTGTAGAGATCAGTGATACGTAAATTGATGATGGTTTGACTATAACCGATGATGGTTTAACCGTAACCGATGACGGTTAAGTCGAGGCCAGTGAGTCACACAGCCTAATTTTTGGAGTTTTGGGGCGAAAGTGGAGTGGGTAGCAGATGGGAATTGATCACAGAGGGGGTGTAGATATGTTGTGAAGGTCTAAGATTACTGAGGAGGTCAAAATGGGCAATTGGGCCAAGTATTAGGATGAGTGGGTATGGAAGGTGGCTACAACTGGAGAGAGTAAAAGACTAGGATCCTTTGACCACAAAGACTACAGATGATGATAATAAAATGAAACGGATGGAAGGAGGATACTTACTCTTCTGTGAGGTGTAGGTCTGAAGAATAATGAAGAAGTTATTGCGCTGGAGGATGCTAGGAAGAAAGCCTCACTATTATGCCAGTGTATTTGGTTGTCTTTGTTGATCACAAATCAATCTTTGTTTTTTTGTCGCATCTAAAGAGATCGAATCTAGATCAGAAGTTTTCTCGCAAAACCAACCCATATTACAAAGATGTAGATGGGGCTAAATAGGCCATTTGGTCCATTCCATTATAACCAGCGTTAGTTTAGGGGAAATTGACATCGGTTTAGGGTAAACCGACATTAGTTTGGGTGAGATATCTCAGGTTGTTCAAAAGTTTCCTGGGAATTTGTTTCACCATTTGATAAGGGTCTCTTCCTTTCCTCAGTGTGAAAACCGACCTTAGGAGGCTTTTAAATGTGAGGTGAGGGGATGGGTCTAATGTTAGGTTTTATTTAGGCCATTGGTTTAGGATTTAGGTTAATAGGTCAAATGATGGGGTGGTTAGATGAGGTGTATTTAATAAAGGAAATTTTATTAAATAGGTGTGTGAGGGTAGTGAATTAATTTAATGTAAATAATTAAATTAATATGTGTGTGGGTAAAAGGTCATTAACTTAATTAAAATAATTAAATTAATATGTATGGAGGTAAATGGCATTAATTTAATTAAAGTAATTAAATTAAAATGTGGGGGGTGCACGAGGTAGGTGCTTAAGTGTTGAGGATGAGGAAATGATTATAGGGTTACAGTAGGGGGACCAAGGTGATTATGACACATTTCGGTGTCTACACCTTCCTTCAAAGGATGAAGGTTATCCTGAAGCATTCTTGTGGCCCCGTACTCTTTGTAATACCTTATTATTATGTAATGATAAATTCAAACCCTTTACTATTAACCATGATAATTTTCTTTTCATTACATGTTTCATTTTGGTATACAACCTTGTTGCTTCTTTCTCATTCTAGTCAAGTGGTGCAATTGGTTGTGCTTCCAAATTATTTTCAATATAGAATGGTCTCACTATTTTTGGTCATCAACAAAGCCTAGAGGTACAACTACAATCTTTTAGTCAATAACTTGTCAAAGATCATTCTATAAAATTTTCTTAATCTGACCTCTTCCTCATCTCTACAATTTATCCAAAAATATTCATAATGGGATTCATGCTCATATGAGCTCCCTAGTACTTGAGATCATCACCCATCTAATATCATATTTTTCCTTGGCTAGAAATTTTTCATTTTTTTATATGTCCATCTCAAATTCTAGGATCCTAGATTTTATGACACTTGTGTAGGTGTAGCCCCTATTAAAATAGGCAACTTGATGTTGATCTTGTTCTTATCACCTATTAACTTATCCACTTCTGTTATTTTCCTTTAGAATTATAAGAGTTCTCATATTTCATATAGATATCTTGGCAGCATAAAATGGTGCCCCTAGAAACCACTTACCCTCATGTAAGTAAAGAATCTAAATTGGATAAAGTAGCATCCATACTCATTTATTTCCTTTTTGGCAGCTACAGATATCCTAAAATACTCCCATTCTATCCTAAAGAGGCATATTATTGGTGAAAAGAAAGCATCATTTATCTTTCTGAAATTTCCCCTCCAATTTCTAGATTTAACTAAGGGTATACATCATATACCCTATAGGTGGTGAAATCCTTTATTCTTTAGTACCAGGGGAGGTCTTTGTGACATGCAATGTTGTAAACAAGGTATGACATCATATAGAATTCACACCTGATAATAGTTCCCTCTCTAATTTGTACAACCATCTTAATGAGTTGATCATGGATAGATTTACTTATGAACATGGCCCAACAAACCTTCTTAATGCTACTTAGGATGAGCTAGATATAGCTAAACATCCATTCTTGGAAATCATAAGTGGACTTCAAACCTGAAATATTTCTTAGTAGAGTAATGATGTCCTAGAATTCTTCAAAAAAGTGTGATCTCATTAACTTTTTGGGGCCCTAGAAGATTAACCTTCATTCTTTATCAAAAATTGAGCATTCATAATTTTGGCATACTTATATGTTTGGAATTCCATTGATTTTGTTCCACATCTATTTCAATTTTTACTGGCTTCTTAACTTGGGGTAATCCCAATATTATTCTAAATGCCTTAGGTTTCAAAGAGAGGACTCTAGCACCACTTCCATATAATACCTCCATGTGTGTAGTGTTATGTGGTCTATGAATGGGATACAATTCCATTTCATCCCAAAGGTTGTAATGTGTCAATGAAGTATGGATCATCAAGTTACAGAATGCCCAAATATTTATGCCTAAGTTGTATTATGTTACCCAAAATATTATCTTCATATTTTTCTCACAAGTATTGATGTTTAAAATGTTGTGCAAAGACCATTTGAGGCTTCAAATTTTTCTTCATAATTATATCATTATAATATGGAAATAAGACTCATGGCTACATGTTATGGTGTATCACAAGCTCAAGAATAGTGGCACAGTTATCAAAAGACAAAATCCATGAATTACATTTAGTGGACATGAAGATATGTTTGTATCAGATCACCACTGTATCGTAGTAATCAATGAACTAAGAACTTAAGAGTAGATATTTTATTCCAAGTGTGCAAAATGTAGATGTGATAAGTTGAGTGATGTTGAAAAATTACAATGAGAATCTTAAGGGTCCGAGATAGGGTATTTATACCCCCGAGGTTGATTGAAGATAGTGAAAAGTATATGGGATGTGTGTGAATTTTTATCCTTAGATGCTCAAAGATTTATGAAGACTTGATGGATGAAGTAATCAAAAGATGTATTTATTCTATCTAGTTGAGACAATTTTAGTTGAAGTTTAACAAGTTCAAAACAGTTGTATGTGTGATATCACCGTGAATGTTTGAGGATGAAGTTAGAATGGTCCTTGTTTTGGCCAAGCATGAAATAGGAATCAGATTATGATTTTGTCACATTGGAAACCAAAGAGATGGTTTTTACATTATATTAATGTTAAACGTAGTGGTTTCATAGTTTAGAAGATTTTTATGAGTTTTGTATACACCTTTATGATCTTGGAAGGTTTGTACCTTCCGATTAGGAAGTGCTATCAATTTTTACTAGCATATGTTGGTCATAGGTGTCCTTAAGAATCCTTATGCATCTAATCAGAGTTACTATTATACTATAGAGAAGTGTTCAAGCAAGTATGAAGAAGGTTTAAACTTCATCAAGTCTGTGGGAGATCATTTTGTCTAAAATGATATTTCTTCAGTTGATATAGAGGTATTCTGAGTTGCATGAGACAAGTATAAGAAATGAACTTGTAAACTTAAAATAGGGCCAGAAACTTGATATATTTTATTAATCTCAATCAACCAAATTACATTTGTATGAGCTGCAATACTTATAGGTATTGTACACTAAATACACACAAGAATATAAGTTACATAGGTGCAACAATATCTAACTTATACAAGGTTCCAAAAAGATATCCAGAAGCATAACCAATATTAAATACAATCAAACAATTACATTATTAAAACAATATAACAACACTCTTATGTATATAAATACAATTAGATGGTTATGAAGAAATATAACCACATAACCAATAAATAAATAAACCTATTAATATGTAATGCAAAATTAATAAAGGAAAATAAAAATAAACCTAACATTCCCCCCCTTAATTGTGCATTGTCTCAAGGGATGAGGAGAGGAACTCTCTGAAAAAATCAAACTTGTCACGTACAAGTGACTTTGTGAAGATATATGCTCGTGTTCATTGTTAGAAAAAATTGAAGTTGTATGTTGTGCTTTAACACATGCTCACGTATGAAATGAACATGTACCTCGATGTGTTTTATTCTTTCATGAAAAACTAGATTGTGAACAAGTTTGAGAATACCTTCATTTTCAACATACATGGTGGTCGGTTTGTCTGTGGTATTCCAATTCCTTCTAGTATGTGACGTAGCCAAATCACATCACGAGATATCTTCTCCTATAGAACGATACTCGGCTTATGTGGAAGAATGAGAAGAAAAGTGTTGTTTCTTGCTTCCCCATGATATTAATCCAGATCCCATAAACAATACAAATCCTGAAGTTGATTTTTTGTCATCAATATTACCTACATGATTTGAATCTAAATATCCCGACAAGAAGAAGTTTTCATTCTTCTTGTGTTCTAGACCAAGATCCACCGATCCTTTGTGATAACTCAAGATTCACCTTGCTTCTCTCTAATGACACACTTTGGGTTCCTGCATGAACTTACATCAATAGCTTACGCAAATTTGATATCTAGTCTAGTGTAGGTCGTAAATGAGACTACCAATCAACTACCAATAGAGAGTAGCATTTACCTCAGAGATGGATCTCGAACAAGATAACTACAATCTATTATGTATAGGTGTAGCAATCAATGTGCAATCCATCATCCTAAATTTCTTGAAGCATTGTCTTGGTATATTTCATCGAGAAACAAAGATGTGATTTTATTTCTACCATACTTCTAATCCAAGACAATAGTGCATTAGCCTTTGAGATCTCACATGTCAAATGATCAATTAACATATTTCTTCATTGCATCAATCATCCTCACCAAACTACTAGTGATGCCTAGATTTTCAACATAGACAACGACAATCATATTCTCCCCATTTTCTATTTTATGTAAAGATTGGGATCGTATGGATTTCTAACAAATCCATGTTTTACAAGATGCTCATCAATTTTAATATGCCATGCCCGAGCTTCCCGTTTGAAGCCATACAGAGATTTCCTGAGTTTACATACCTTTTCTTTTTGACCAGGTACTACATATCACTTAGGTTGAGTCATATAAACTTCTTGTAAATATTTGTTTAGAAAGGCACTCTTTACTTCTATTTGATGGACTTTCCAACCAAATGGTGCAGCTAGAGCAAAAATCATCTTGATTGTCTTGATCTTATCTATGGGAGAAAATGTCTCCTCGTAGTCAATGCCTTATTTTTGTGCATACCCCTTTGCTACAAGTCTTTCTTTATAATTTTCCACTGTCCCATTTGCTTTGTACTTTGTTTTGAATATCCATCTGCATCTGATGGGTTTCTTCCCTAGTGGAAGATTGAAAATCTGCCAAGTGTTATTTTTCATTACTGATTGATATTCAGAGTCCATGGCATCTTTCCAAGATTTTGACTTTAGGTCTTCCTGACTATAGAGGGCTCATCATACTCAATATCTCTACTCATCAAAGAAAATTTAACTTCTTATCTTTCTTTACTGCAAGTTTGTGGTCCAAGGGTGGGTGTATCCAGTGGATCATCTATTCTTGCATCTCATAATGTGTTAGTACACCACTTGGGAATATGTTGAACTGTTCATGTGGGTCATGGTTCTATCAAATCAACACCATCATCCCATTATCAATTTCATCATCTATGGGAACATCAGCTTCAGTTTTTACAATTGTTGAAGAATCTACATCAGTGAGTCGGAGGAGGAGAATTTTCTTCCATCTTCTCAAAAAAAAAATCAACATCTTTGTTGGTGTAGACTTTTATGTTCTTTGGATCCAGCAATCTGTACCCAAGAGTCTCTTCATTATACCTAATGAAGATGCGTTTAAGTGACTTCATGTCCAATTTATTTCTATTTTTCTTGGGTATGTGCATACCTTCTTTGCACCTAAATACTCTAAGGTGTGCAATAGATGGTTTCCACCTTAACCATGCTTCTTGTGGTGTTACTCTATCAAGATAAACTATGGGCACTATTTCACTATTTTCTTTACCTTTTTGAAATGAGGAAACAGATAAGGGTAAGGGCTAAAGAGGAATACTTGTTAATGTTGGTCGATTGATGGTTTTTTCACGTGTTCTAACTTCTTGATCCACAACTGAATGTGATAGCTTCCTTTCTGCTAAGAGGTACTACTTGTAATAGAAACAAGACCACAAGAGGATAATTAAATGATATGTGATAGTGGGAATGCCTAGCGTATGCTAGTTCTAGAAAGTTTGATACTTCCTAGATGGATATCAATCCACTTTATTTAAAACAAATTAATGTGAGAAACAAATAAATTCCTACTATATTTAATATGATTTAGGTATTTTATCTAAGTACAATAAGAAAATCCAATCACAACAGGCTAGGCTATAGTTGGATATGAGAGGTGAGGTGTCTGTCAAGGTACTAAGACTGGTCAGGGTCTAATTCTCGGTTATTTAGGTGAATTGGTAGGATGATTGTTGGGTCTATTCTTGTTCAATGTGTAAAACATAGAGATTGATGTCAGTTGGGTGTGACCGATTTCGGTCTAGGTAGAACCAATGGCGGTTGCGGGTAATCAAAGCATTGGTATGGTCGAGGTAAAATAAACTCAAATAGATCAAATGGAAAGGGCTAATATGAGGTCAAGTAAGGATGGGAGAGTTGATGAGAAGGTTTGTGGAGATCTCAAGTATACTCAAAAATGGATATTAGGTCACAATAGTGATTTGGTGGTGTGGGTAAAGGAAATGGTGGGATTGCAAGCTATTAAACAATGGAGGAATGAACATGCAAAGTATAAACTAATGACAGGGAATGAAAAAGTTAACTTTGCTGAAATAGACAATGTTGGTAGAGATGTACTTATTGCGATGTAGATTTTTATGGCTGAATGGAGGTGGTTGTTGATCAGAAGAATAGTGTTAGATATCGTAGCAGTGATTCCCAGAATGATTCCATTAGTGCAATGCCTCAATCTCTATCCTGGCGATGGCTCTAGATGTCTGGATACATGAAAGGATGTTGGTTTTTCTTGTATGCAGCTCTAATCTCCTTTCCTTTCTCTCAAAATGTACCCACCCAAAAACAAGGTTGTTTGGGTGAATAAATGGTAACCGACGATGGTTCCAGGTTGATCGGTGTCGGTTTAGGGGTGACTGACATCGGTTAAGGTGGGATTCCCTAGGTTTATTAAAATGGGTAGATCTTCCTGATTTCTTTGGCCCAGTTTGTTTATTCTCGCGGATTAGAATGGAAACTTCCCTTCTAATGAGTGGGAATGTGGTTAGAGAGATTTTAGGGATTGATTTTAGGGTTAGACCAAATCTTATCTCATTAAGGCAAGTAAGACTTAGTTATTGTTGGTTATGGAAACATGCCAAGAATAAGTCTAGGGTGAGGGGTTGGATGAGGTTTCTAGGTAAGGTGTCTAGGTGAGGTGGTGGGGTAGAAATTAAGGTAATTAGATATTAAATATTATGAGGATATATATTAATTTAATTAAATTAATGGTGATGTGGGGTGGAAGGGGCCATGGTTAGATGAGTATGCTTGAGTTGGTTATTTGACAAGGGACCAAGGGGAGTGTGACCTAATTTTGGTGTCTACGGGAACTCTATTCAACAAATACACTATTGTCTTTATTGTTTCTACCTAGAATGTATTTGCAAGTCTAGAGTCATTGATCATGCATCGCACCATTTCCATGATAGTATGATTTCTTCTCTCAACAACACCATTCTACTATAGTGTGTGTGGAGGCATTTGTCGATGAATCCCATGATTTTGTAGTTAATTTTTGAACTCATTACTAGTGAATTCCCCACCTCGATCTAACTAGAGAGTTCACATGTGATGAATAGTTTCATTCTCAACACTACTTTTAAGTTCTTGAAGGTTTCAAAGCTTCACTTTTCTTGTGAAGACAAAAAATCCACATTTTTCTTGAATAATCGTCAACACCTAGCATGAAGTACTGAAATCCAAAATGACTTGGTTGCATTGGACTGAAAATATTGGTATGAACCAGATCAAGATTTACCATGGGCTTGATATGTACTCTTTTGGAATGAAGCTCTATGTTGTTTTCCTACTAGGTAGTGAGGACACTTGTTTATATCCTTCTGAAGAGATGGTATCCCATGTACCATATTAAGCAATGGCATAATGTCTCGAGATACTTGAAACTAACATGACCAAGTCTCTGATGCCACAATTATGTTGAGGTAGAGTTCTTAGCCACAAGTGCCTGATCATCTCTGTGGAAAAAATCAAGTTAGAACATGCATCCCACATTGGAGGATTTTGCAACTATTTTCAAGCCTCGTGATTTGTCTCAAATCAAACACATTTTCTTGCCGGAATGACTATCAAAGTCAATTTTTAAGTTGTGATCTAGGAGTTGACTAACTAAAAGCAAATTCTTTGTCAACCCAAGGAAATATAAGATATATGATAGTCTCGAAGTTGCGTGAACCAAGGGGTAGAGAAATGTTCCCAATTTTTTGAACTGTATATGAAGAATCATCTCCCAATGAAACATGGTTTTTAAAAGGCATGTCCCTCATTGAATTAAACCAATCTCTATGGCTGGTCATGTGTCAAGTGGCTCCCTAATTAACATACCAAACATGACTAGATGATGTGGAGGCTTCACATGATCGAGAAGTGTACAAGAAGTATTCATTATCTAAATGTTCTTCTTGTTCAAAGTGATATTTCCTTCTTGATGATGGGATCTTCTTTTCCAGTTCCCATTTTTCTTCCCTTGATTGTAGTTTGAATTTCCCTTTTGAGATTATTTTTGTGGAGGTCCATAGTTTCTTTATGAACCTTTCTATTAATTATTATACCAACAATTTTTTAAGTCATGTCCTCTTTTACAAATTGGACATTGCTTCTTCTGTTGTTTGTCCCTGTGATATTGATTCTGATGTTGGGAGTTTTGATAGGAATCGGGTTTTCCTTTACCTTTTCTTTTCCATTTTTGATGTGAAGAAAGTTCCTACTCCTCTTCATCATACTTATTGTGCATGGCTTCCTCTTGTTGCATTAGGTTTACTATTTTGTCAAAACTAATTGTCATATCTGACAAGTTTAGTGTTGTTACAAAAATGTAGTAAGAAGAAGGAAGATCTCTCATAACAATGGGAACGAGAGCTTCATATGTGACCACTTCTCCCAGGGATACAAGTGAAACCCTCAAATCTGTAACTCTTCTCAAGAAAGCTTCAATTTTCTCATTCTACTTGAACTTCAGTGTATGTAACTAACTCTACAAATTCAATATGACATTCTTGTTTTTGGCCTCATATACTATGTTGAACTTATCTCATGCTTCTTTGGTTGTTTTGGCATCTTGAATGTGGGGTTGCACATCATCAGACACTCCAAACAAGATGATGAGTTTGGCTTTTGATCTGCTTTATCAAACTGCCATTTTGTTGTATCGATTGTTGATCTAGTCGAGTGCCGATCCACAACAGCCGATCTCTTCAAACTCAAATTGTGTCTTGATTTTTGTCTTCTATGCAGCATAGTTGTTTCCTCTGAGTAGTTTTGAATCTAGAAGAAAAAAATTGGGGGCATTGGTGCCCATTTTACAGAAATCACTGACATGGTTTGGCTCTTATCACTCCAGGTATAAGGTCTCCCAATCTATATACCATTAGTTCGATATACCAAAACTTTCTATATACATTCCCTTCCGATATACCCGATGATACATGGAAGAAGATTGCCCTTTCTATATACCCGGTGGTACGTGAAAGAGGCATTAATGTATGTGAAAGAATTCAATACGTAGTACCAAGATAGTACTGAAAGGGGTCTGTGTGATTATTGACACAGACTCAAATAAATATCCTCATACATTTATCGACTGGATTTATGTCATACAATCATTCACAGATGGATGTGATGGCTCATAGTGTGTGCATTGTGACCTTATTACTCCCCATCAATTTAAAGGGTCAATTCCCAGATGATGTTGTTGCAGCTATATTAGGTGTTAAGTGTAGTAGTAGTCATGACACTTTATTGTAAGCACTTCCCAGAGGAAGCGTATATACCAAACGTTGCGAATGAGATCTAGGATCTCGTGAGTGTTTTAGAACCAATTTTTACTATTTTTTATTACAACTCTCTGCCAGTTTCTGAGTAGTTACAATATTTTTGGTTGACTATGGCAACCTACAAATTAGTACAATATATTAAAGCATGCAATTACATTCAAAAATTTAAAAAAATTGAATGGCAAGCAAATTATTTTTTGTTTTTCGGGCCCTAGTGGCCTCCGAGCCCAAAATGACCCTTTATGCCAAAAATTGCAAAAAAATAGTTGAAAATGCAATTTTTGGTGTACCCCCTTTAGCAAATGTTGCTTGGAATGAAAAAACAGGCCTATTAGGAGAAAAAAATTTCCCTATATTAGGGTTTTTCTCACTAAAATTTTAGTAGGTTGTTTAGTTATGACTAAATTGTTTAGTCAAGGTTTTTTGCTAAATACTCCTCCAAACTTGGTGGTTTCACTATTTTTGCTGCTAAATTTCAAAATTGTTTCAAAATTTTAGTTGGGGGTGGGGTTGAACCCCAAACCTCCCACACCCAAAGCTTTCCACCTATCCAACTAGGCTCTATGAGCGCTTATGCTAGAAATGGAGAATATTGTGTTTAAAGAAGATGAAAAATGACTCACCTTTTTAAAACAGTGACGTGAAAGATTGATGAGGTGGCGGTCTGCGTGGAGGATGCACGTGGTGCTTACATGGAAAAATTTTGAATGCAGATTTAGGGTTTCTCCTACATGAAAACTGGATCGATGTTATTTTGTTGATCTCCTTCAAACATCATTGTTTTGTTTTATTGCTCTATAGCTTACTTGCTTTTGTTCATTGTTTTTTTTTTTTTCTTTGCAGTCATGTGGAGGGAACAAGAATGTATTGGCTTGGTCGGTGTGGGTCACTTGCTATAGGGGTTTTGATCTAGAGGAGGACACATCCTTTATTCACCCTTTTGTTGTTTTCTCGCAGATTACATGGGGGATGGCTCAAAGTGTGGTCTCCAAATAGAGCTTAGCCATGGCTTACAATGTCGCACTATCTATCATCACGGCATTTTGTCTTTTTTTTTTTGCTTCAATCATTGGCTTTAACTTGAATCTTTATTTTAACTCAAAGTGTAGGTTCGGTGGATGGTGTTTTGTGCGGTCGCAACGGGACAAAGAACTTGACCATGGTAAGACTCGGTGCCACAACATAACGAATGCACTTGGTATGATCCAATATAGAAATGGCTCACCTCCCAACGTAATAACAACCCAACTCAGATCAAAATTGGCCCAACTCGATGAATAGCTCCTTTAGCTCGCTACTAAAATAACACAGGATATCCTTCATTGTAGTAAATTGCTAACTTTAGTAGTGACCAAGCTAGACCTCTAAATTTAGAGGTAAAACCCCGTTGGGAAAAAAACTTAATTTTTTGCAGAAAATTTTTCCTAATGCATGGTACACCAAGTGTAAAAAAATTGCAATCCAAATACCTGGAATGAAAGATGGGTTTGTGGGGATTCAAGGATGTCCGGGAAGTTCACTGGAGGTAACACAGATCTCCCGAAAAGAAAATTCCTCTCTAATACATGTCTCTTCCTATCAGTAACATCTCTTTCAACCCTTTGCGCTACTTCACAGTCCATATTTGTTCCCCAGTGGTACAAAAGGTAAACTTAAAAACAAGGGCGGAATCCTGATAGATTTTATTAATCTCAATCAACCAAATTACATTTGTATGAGCTGCAATACTTATAGGTATTGTACAGCTGAATACACACAAGAATATAAGTTGCACAGGTGCAACAATATCTAACTTATACAAGCTTCCAAAAAGATATCCGAGAAGCATAACCAATATTAAATACAATCAAACAATTATATTGTTAAAACAATATAACAACACCCGTATGCAGAATAAAGACAATTAGATGGTTATGAAGAAATATAACCATATAACCAATAAATAAATAAACCTATTAATATGCAATGCAAAATTAGTAAAGGTAAATAATAATAAACCTAACATAAATTGGTCTATACAAAGGACATCGTATCAAATGATTATGAAAAGAAATTTCAGGTTTCATATGTTTGAGGTTGTGTCTTAGATCAAATTAAAGTCTCTTTTGTTTTCCTTCAAGCAAGAACGTTAGTATTGTACATTAGGTATATGTATGTATAACTTAATGTCTTGAGTCAAAGTATGGTGGCAAAGATGTAATGGTCCTTGAATATTGCATCAACTAGCTCTCGATTCTAAAAGCTCCATCCATTAAAAACAAGAATAGGTCTGTCAAGCTTTTCTTAGGCATGGAATCTTATATTGCATTAAATCATGTTTGAATAAGCATATCAAAGTGGGTGGGGGGATCTTTATTGAGCTCAAAATTCAAGGAAGTATAAAAATATGTATGGGGACAGTGGCTAAAGGAGACAGCTTTACCCCAATAGAGATAAGAAACATGACAAGATTTCCTATTTTGAAAAATTACAGATGGGAGACTGATACATCTTGAATGTAAGTAAGAAATTTGTCTTCAAAATTTACAATAAGATGAAATAAGGTTGAAACTTTGTGTGAATAGTTTAGGATAGAGGTAAAAGTGGTATTCACTCCATAAATTAATAAAACATAGTGACAAAGTGGTTTGAAAATGCTCATTAAAATAGGGGAGCTTGGTTTCTTTCTCCACTAGGTGCTCTAGGTGCTAAAAAGACCTAGTAAGGTAAGGAAGAAGTATTTTCAGTTGGAAATCATATCTCTTTGACTCAAACAATTATAATTGTTGGAAAATAAGGCCGAGTATACTAAAAGAATGTTTTAGGTCGGTGAAAAGAAGTTGAGCCTCCTACAAGGCAAGTGAACAAGGTAAGTATTTCAAATCTTGTGTTTTCAATGAGAGTAGGGTGCTACTAGCCCAGCAGGAGCAACTGGTTATTGTGTTATATGCTTGGATTGGTGTTTTTAACCTTGAGAAGTGGTCTTAAATGCACTAAGGATTCTAATTACGAAAATGATTCCTTGGGTCATTTTGGTAGCAAGAAAGTGTATTGACAAGCCTATGTTATGTCTAGACAAGAGATTGTATTCTAAAAATGAACGTATGATGGATTTTTGTTCTCTTTGATGACATTGTTGGCATGTTCTTGAGGAGTATGTTTCAAATGTTGGTTTGCTACATTGTTCCTATTAAGGCTAAAACATGGTCGAGGTGAAAAATTCTTAGTTTTGCATGCATAAAAGAAGGATGATGGTGATTTGAATCAAAACACAATAATAATATACTTCATATATGTTTTTTTATGTTTTAAATGCTCAACCCAAGGGAGCATGGGTGCTTACATGCTTCAAATGAAGGAAAAAATCAAATTTTGTGTAAAAATCTTGAAATGGAGCTAGTTAGAGACCTTTGGTTTATGTTTCCAACCAAATTATGATGTCATGAGGCTTTGGTAAGTGAATAACATGCAGGTACATTGTGCCTTTATCATTAATGTAAAAAGGGGGAGAAGTTTTAGATGTTTTTCATCAATGAAAAAGAGTGAGATTGTTGGCATGTGGTCCTAATAGGTGTTTTCGTTAATGAAAACCGCATTAATGACAAATTGGATGTTGAATTATGGTCTTATGATGTTATACATGATGCTAACATGATGTTTCATATGTTTTTGTGTTGATACAAAGTGGGATTCAAAGTGAGGATTGTTTGATCTTGCAAGCGATTCATGTGCCTAGGTGATGTTGCATGGACGTAAGAGCTTATTGGTTGCTTGGGAGTAATTTTAGCATGGTGGATTGTAGGTTTTGAGGGTTCTTGGCCACTCAAAGTAGTGGCATGATGCAGATATAGCCGGTTCACTATGTTACAGGTGCTCATTGGGAGCAGGTATGGCAACTTTGAGGTGTGAGATTGAGTTTTCGAGATATATGAGCTCATGGAAGAATGATTTTAGGTATATAATGGTATATCATGTACTATTGGGTTATTTTTAGAGGTTTTATGATGATTTATTGCATTCTTTTAGTTGACCCTAGCTTCTATAGTGAGGAACATGCATACAAGCATATGTAAGTATTAATTACATAGAGAGATTAACATATGGATTTGACATTATGATGATTAGAGATTTTAGAGGGATGTTTCATAGTTCTTTGAGAAAAAAAATTAGGTTTTCATGATGTGAATTTTTCAAGATATGACAGTTTATGTGAGACACGGTCAAAAACAAGTGAAATTCCATCTTAAAGTTGAACTTCTGATGCTCATTTTGAATAGTGTAATTGTCATGGGACATTTTAGATTCCAGGTATGCTTCTATGGATATTTACAATAATTTACAAAAATAATCAAGTTAGTTGATCATTATGTTTTTTATGAACGAATGTTAAGAAGATAAAGTGGTCTAAAACCCTAGTTAAACCCTAGCTGGGAGTAGTTTACAAAAAGAAAGGTATTGTGACCCATTTTTTATTGGTTAATCAGAATTTAGGATTTTTTTATATACAACATTTTTTCCCATAAATTTATGGTTTAGGTCATGGTGATGAGTGGGCCCCACTAAAATAGGTCAGTTTCTGAAGAAGAATGTTTTGGGACAAGGTAGTCGAAAGGACTAACATGAAAAATTGATGGTGCAAGAATTATGGGATCTTATGTTTATGTCCATAAATTTTTAAGGACATTTTCATGTAGGTACATGGTCATTTGAGGTCCATTCAGATTGACTGGTGAAAGGGTAGTTTTGAGGCCTCAACTAATAGGGTTTAGTAAAATGGGGATAACTTGAGCTACATGTATAGTTTTAAGATTATTAAAGTTTTGTTGGATATAGGATTCATATATATTTCAATTAATATGATTTTTTCCTCATGATGAGGTGACTTGATAGTGTTTCTAGGTAATTCTTTGGACATTAATATTTTTGGTAGTATAGGACAGATGTGTCAGGTGTAATTTTAAGTTGCTTGAAGCATTCTATGTTTTTTTAATAATTTATATGACCTGGAGTGTGAAAAGGGATTAATGTATCATCAAATTAATCCATTTTTATTTTTTACTATATATATAAAAAATTTGAGTTAACCTTTGAAACAAATTTTTTGGCAAAGTTGACTTGGTGAAGACAAAAGTAGTTGTGGTTTGAGCATGAGGTTTATTAAAGACTTATAACTTGCTTAGTAGTGTTATATAGGTTATTAAATTCCCATAAATTTTTACATGTCATGGTTTTCTCATGTTTAATTGATTTTTGGCCTTATGAAGTTTCCAGGGTGCTAAAGGGTGTAGGAAACAACAGTTTTGAGATTTACAAAGTACATTGGGCCCATTTAATGAAATAATTTGATTGGTTGAAAAATATTACAGAAATGTATGAATTTTAAATTATATTTTAATAATATGTAATGGGTTATTTTTCATTAATATTTATCATTTTAATTTAAGAGCATTTTTATCTTTGTGCCCATAGGGTTTTGAGCCATTTTTGGCACATATAATGAGGTTTTTAGCTAGGCCAACCTACTTGGGTCATATGTGAATTTTGTAATTATTTTATTTGAATTTAATGAATGTTAATGGGTTAAAATTTTCATGAGGGACCAACCTCCTTATGGTTAGAAGGAAAATTGCATATAAAACTAATGTTTTGGCTCATTTAGTGAGCTAGTCTTTCATGGGGGAGTAAAGTGACGACCTAGAGAAGAGATATTTGTAGGTAAAAGGCATGCTTTTAGGTAATATCAGATTTTTTAATATTTATGAAGATATTACAACATGATATCAAGTTGTTAGAGGTAATACAAGTTGAGAAAGAAGAAGAAAGCAAAGTTGAATACCTAGGGTTTTTCCTAGGGTTTGTTGCTCAATTTGTGATCTCCATCAGTTGTGACAACAAAAATATTAGAGATAAAACATATTCAGAAGGCTGAGTTGGTTCTTATTCATCCTATATGTTTGTAGCCTCATTTTGGAGTTGGTGCTTCACTAAATTAGGGGTTGGTGTTCCTTGTAGGATTCATGCTCTAAGAAACTAAGGGTTGGTGCTCCTTTTGAAGTTGGTGCTTCACTAATTCATTTTTCTTTGTGTAATATAAGAATATTTTATGTGGTTTTTATTCCCCATGATGGTTCCCCACTTATATATGGTGTTCATGTGTCTTCTTATTTGTTGCATGTTCTTGTGAATGTTTAATACACACCTAATATGCACATTTGATTATGAATGATAAATAAATGGATGAAATAATGAATGTATGGATTTCTAAATGAAGTAAAAAAATTAGGAATGATTCATGCCCCCTCTAATTCCATTTTGCTTCCAACAATGCATCGCTCATTTGGGGTGCATGCAACGTCTTTGGAGTATGCGGCCCAAAAGAGGACCGACCACCGAACTAAAATTTTTCTTATAGGGGGTAACGTGCTTAGTATAAACCAAGGCATACATAAATTAAGTGGATGGGAGACAAATTTTAGTACAAGAAAATACAAACACGCATGTGTAAGAAAAAATGTATGATACGTAGAAAATATGTAAGCTAAGATGCATGAAGACAATGTAAACTTGCAAGAAGATATTGTAGACCATAAAAATTACGTTTTAAACATGGGACACCACTTATGATGTTAATAAAATTAAGTTTGAAAAATCCTAAAGTATACAATGTGCACATAAGATAAACAGAAAATCCTGTAGACAAGAGCAATACAAATAGAAAAAAAGACAACTAATGTAATAGATAACCATGGAAACAGATAGACCTATAAAAAAAATGTTACACATGAAGAACCCATTATCATGTTAGAGAGATAAAAATTATGTCAAAGCATTTATAATCTGATAAAGTATTGTGTTATGAAACAAAATCAAACAATAACTACTAAAATGTATGAAATTGGATTCCTTGAGAAGCCACCGTGAGATTAGTACTAGCTTTTACGCCAAGCATACATGCTACGTGTATAGATTTATAGAATCATTATCAAAATTAGAAAGGAAATTGAACATTCATGTGTGTATGATAAATATAATGACATGCAATATGTCTATCGAGCATGTGTAATAATATGTTCATGAAATAGGTAAATGTAAGCAAGTCTAAATGTAACCAATATATGCCATATGTTGTGGATGAGATGGAATGGAATGCAGTGTGAATGATAGGAGTAGAATTCCCCCTGAGTGGATGTGTATGTATGTAATTAGGTTCATTTATTTATGCCCCTTCAGCAATTAAGAATGAACCATAAACGAGAGTGTGTAAGAAAATATATGTGATCATGAAAGTGTAATGCATATAGTATGTGAGTGAATGAGTGAGTTATTAAACACATGAGTGTGATGAGTTCCATTTGATATGTAAACCCTCATTAGTCATGTATGGACCATTAAACTAGAGTGTGTCATAGGTAACGAGTGCACTTGTGTAGAATTAGATGTAAAAATGTAGTGTGAATGTGTAAAGTGAATAAGATGCAAACATAATATGCCTTGAGTGTATGATGTGTGATATGTGAAGTATATAGTGTATAAAGTTGAATGTGTAGTGTGTTAGGTTCATGTGTATAGTATGCCCTCAATAATCAAGTGTGAACTATAGCACAGAGTGTGCCATCAGAAATGATGATGCAAATGTATTGAGATATGTATGGGGAATGTAAAATACTAGATGTGATGTGTGTAAGATGGAAGATAGTTGATGATGTGAGAAGAGGGGTGAGGAACTACGATGCCCCCAATTATATGGTGATGAGTGTGTTATTTGATGAATGATTTTTAGTGACAAATGATGAGAGAGTGTATCGTATGCGCAAATAGATGGTGATAAATGTATGCATGTATGAAAGAGTAGTAGATATATATAACTAGAAAATGAAATGGGTTCTTTTTATAATATATCCTGAATAGTCATGTACAAACTTAAATAACATGAGTGTGTCATTAGGAAATGATGATATGCATGCATACCAAGATTTTCATGTAATAGTATAGGTGTGGTATGATGAGAAAATAAGACACTTGTTGATGCTAGAGGGGGAGAAAGAGGTGTTATGCCCCCAAGTGTGTGATGAGAAAAGAGATCAAGTAATGTCATCTAGGAGGTCATCATTGTCATGATCAAAACCGAAAGGTAAAGCATCTAATACATGATAAGAAATAGTGTTGGGTTGATCACGTAGTGATCCATTATGGTGAAGGTTGTACATGCCCATTGTGTATTCTTTGTTAGTGAAAGGGGGTAGTGGAAAACCATGTGCATACCAACATGTAAGATTTTGTGAATATCCAAGAAAGGAATCATTGCAAATGAAAAAATGGCTGAAAGGCATAGGAAATGAAATTTTAATATGATCAAGATCTAAGGTGCCCCAATATAGTCAAGCCAAGATTTTCCAAGTGTAAGGGGAGTAGCACGAGGAGATCATGCAAGAAACACCGTGAGATGAAAGATGTGAAGCCCATAAGTAGCAATAATGTGGATGAAACCATGATAAATATGAGGATCATAGGGTGAAGGAAATATGTCATCAACCAAAAATCATATCTCGAACCAATCTAACATGTGTGCATATAGTATCATCACAAGTAGGATCAAATGGAATATTCTCCCACTAATTATCATTCTTGAAAAATTTGCATGTAAATGGATTTCATACTAATGAAGATGATGCATGAGAAGGTGTAGTAGGTGGAATGATGTTTGATGGTAGGACATGAATTTGATAAAGAATCATAGAAGTATTATTAGCATGATGAGGTGGTTTTGTAGATGAGATTGTATCTAGCATGCAAATAGAACCTTCAAGTGGTGGTAAATGATCTGGAGTATCCATGGGTTGTGGTTCATTAGTAGTATCAGAGCGTGGAGTAGGAATTGTAGTATTGGGATCATGATCACAGTATTTGAATGGGTCACGATCACTAGGAATTGTATATTCTATGCCCTCATGTATGAATTTGACACAGTGATGTACTATATAAGGAACTACTTGCATGACATGAAGTTATGGGTGACTGAGTAAATAGTTATATGAAATTGGAAAGTCAATGACAAAGAAAATTGTGTTAAGGGTTTTTAGCCCTACAGTGATAGGTAGAGTAATGTGACCTACGCATGGATGAACAAAACCATCATATGCACAAAGGGAAAGACACATATGACTAAAACTAGTAGTAGAAATAAAAATATTTTCAAGGAATGATATGGGATAAAATTTAGTTCAAATCCATTATCTATCTAGGTATGTTTGAAACCCACATTATAGATGTGAATCATGATATGCAAGGGTGGATCATTGTCAAAAATAGTAAGATCAGCATGAGGATTGGATGGGAAAGTAATATCCTGAGAAAATACATTGAAAAAGATTTGATATATTGAACTTGGATGCATATTAGTAGGATTTCAAGTGGTAGCGAAGATATTTTTGGTTATATCTCTTAATTCGGGATTGATAAGCAAGAAATCATTAGTAGAGATACATATGATGAAGAGATCCTAGAAATATAAGAACGGTATAGGTATGAGGATCCTAAGAGCATTCAAATAAAGTTCAGGTTCACCAAAATTATTAAGCTAAAAGTGGCTTTTAATGTCTAATCTAATTGTTATTGTAGCGGTAAATAAATGTAGCAATGAAGTACAGAAATTAACCCAAGAAAACTAAGCCAAAATATATAAAACCCTAAGTGCAAAGAAGAGGTAAAATGACTTAGTTAATTCACAAAAATCATGAAGGTGTGTAAAACTATAGAACTATAAAATACAAAGCACTGACCATCGCACTAAATCTCATAAAAATGCAGATCTAGAAGAATAAACTAGTTTGGGGCACCCGAGAGTTACAAGGGTGCCTGCAGGCTCCATGGGCTTGTTTCTAGGCACTGGGTCCGGGAAATGCTCAAAAAACTTCTCTGATTGGTTGCTATTTTTTCATTGTTATTCTCCTTTTATCACTATGAGGTCACACAGTGATCGCCAAAGTCACTAGAAACCTACAATGAAGTATTGACCTACAAAACCCTCAAATAGACATCAAATCCTATAAAAGAAAGATGTAGAATAAGGGATCATACTGTCCTCAACTATCACAATGGTGAAATTACGACGATTGTTATACTCTATTTCATACCTAATTTATTTCTATGTGTATGTGTGTGGAATTATGCCCTAGGAGGGTCTTATATGTGTCATGCTTGATAGCGAGAAAAGTAGCTAGATGTAAACAAATGTAAGAGATGTGTACATGGAATAAAATGAAATTCCCTCCTTTGAAGTGTATTCATAATAAATATCCCTTATGTCCCTTGGATGGTGGTAGATAGATGTAATAGAGCTCTTATATGCTTGATTGATGCAACCTTATGTGGTGATAGTTAATGCTTAGTTTTGGTCCTTTATTATGATCACATATTTATATGATTCCCTTGCTTGAATTTCGTAATTAACCATGAAAATGCAAACTACAAAAAGATAAGATTCTCAAACAGCTAGAAAGGACACAAAAGATGTGAACAAAGTATATTAAGGTTAGGTTCACCCAAAGGGTACAAGGGCATATGACGTTGGCATCCTAGCTGGGCGTTGGTGTCCAAGATGATAAATGTCGAATTATAAAGAGACTAATGTGCAAGTAAGGGTGTAAAACCAAAAGTGGAAACAGAAAGAAAAGACAGGTGGCCAAATACATGGGTTAATTATTAATTTTCTTACTTAGGAATCACATGAATAGTAATATGTAATTAGGAATAGATAATTACCCAAAGTTCTTTATTTGTTTTCTACACCAAATTTTTAGGCCCTTAGGCAATTTATTCGATCTAAGTTGGACAATTTGATCTCAATATTATTGATCTAACTTATCTTGATATCTAGAAGAAAACTCGGATTCATCTCAAATAAAATTGACAATTTTATGATCAATTTCAAACCCCTTCTAGTTGGTTTCATTGTCCGATATAGTAGGCCTCACTACTACCCCGATATGTGGTTACACTTTATTTGTCTTAATATTCTCAACAATGTCAAACCTTTCCCTAATCGCATCCATTGTATCAGCACCTTCATTTTCTTTTCTTGGAATGGCATGGATATTAAAATCTTCAAAATCCTCCAAAAGGTCCCAAAAATTATGATTGAATCTTTTACTAAGTCATTCTTAGTTGCATTTGATCATTTGACCTGTTCACAATCAGCTCATTATCCCCAAAAGTCTACAATTTTTTATGTTCTTTTTTTTTCCCATTACAAGCTATGGATGATGGATTCATATTATTTTGTGATATTTGAATAGGTTAATTGAAATATGAAATAGGATTAATACTTAATAAAAGTAGGAGACTCAAGGAATAAGCCTCCACATGCTCCTTGTCTACTTCTTGATTCGTCAAGGAAAATTTTCCAAATGCCATTTTCCTCTAGATCATTTATTTTCACAATACTATGAAAAGGATCATTCTCCTCATGTAGGCAATAAATAATGAGGTCAATTTCTTCAATTTGCTGATATAGGTCAAAACCATGGCATTCATTTCCTACTCATCAAGTAGAAAATCAAGAATTCCTTTGGTTTGAGTGTCTTCTTCTTGGGAACTTGGGTGATTTTCTTGATCAAATATTATGCAATTTACATTGATGGGGTTGGGAACATAAGGCTCTATATGGTATGTAGAAATTGGTTCAGAATTGATAGTATCCTTAGTTCTATACCTAGTTCTGAAGAACATATGAGACCAATTGGTTAATAGGTATCATCCAATATTGGCAGTGAAGTCTTGAGATAAGCATAGAGAAAATAGCGAAGGTAGATCAATTATGAATACATCCTAGGGAATAGAAAATTTGGGGCATACATGCAATGTGAGGCTTAAACCTTTGATAACCCCAACAGTCCTTATTGTTTTCTCATCCAACTACACCACTCCCTTAGAAAGAGACTCATATTTGAGACCTAGTTGGTCTGAAATTTGTTTAGGCATCATAGAGTTTCTTTTCTCTGAATCAATCATACGAGCTTTGAACTAAATGATCTTCGATGATCAAAGATACATAGAAGGGAGGATTCTTCATATTTTTATTGGCTTATTTTCATTCTACTTTATCACATTAGTAAGAACAATTTTTTCTTGTTATTTGGGGGGGCTCACTTGGAATAGGGAGATTGGCCATAACTTCCTGCAAAATATCCCTCTAACCTAGGATAGCTAAATAATCCCACATTGACATACTCACATCAGGCTTCTTCATTTTTAAAGGATATTAAAGGCAGATAAATTATCCTTTTGTTTTACCTTACTTACAACAACCTTTTCTTACACTTGAGATGATATGGAGGGACCCTTAGGCTAGCCTCTCACATTTGGAAATATGCTTGAAATGACACCTCCTTGGAGCTTAAAATAATGTTGAGAAGGACGTACATTTATTGACTTACCCTCTTTCATAGACCTTATCTTATATCTAGTGTTAGCAGCCACACCTTGTATATGAGTTTGATTTATTGTACTAAATTATTCCATTTTCCAATTCAAAAGTGAGGTGTCACATGATGGCATCTTTTGAGTCACCACATGTTGTTGGTTTTCCTCTATGGTTACATCTTGGGAGTTAGATACACTTTGCACCATAAAATCTTGGTTTATTAAGTTGTTGGGATATGTTTTTGGTTGTGTGGAATTTGACAAGGAAACACCACTCATAATATTTCACTAGATTATTTTGAATAGGAACCAAGGCCTTGGATGAACAAGCCACATTTGGGTTTTATGGTTAAAATGGTTTTGAAGAGGGAAACTAATTTTGATTTAGAGGAATATCTTGGATTGAAGGTTTGTTTGGTTGATAAGGGGACTTGTTAGGTTGGTATAGAGGTTGATATTTTATAATAATTTGGGTTTGCTTCCTTTTAATTAATACCAACTTATTCCCAAAATTTTGTAATTTTTCATTACTTCTTGCAACTCAGTTGAGTTACGTGAGGAAGTAGATGTCTAGATAGAAATTTAATTTCTTAGGGTTGGAATGGGAGCTAATTCAGGAGTATGATGGGGAGTAGGTGTCTCAATCTCTAGGAATATAGGAATTGGAGGTCTAGGAGCAAGTTTCCCAACCTGAATGAGACTATTTATAGTCCTAATAGTAATGGCATAAGAATCAAGTAATGTTCTACCCCCATAGACTGAATCATGACTAAAATATCACTATTCAAATCCTTCATATAATAGATAAATGCATATCGGGGTGTAGGTCTTACCACTTGAGGAATTTTGTCCCAAGTCCTTTGAAATTTGATGTTAAAATCATTCATCTACTCATTTGGTGTTCTTTTTGTTGTGCTCAGGTTGCTCTACCAAAGATAGGTGATCTAATTTTTCCTCAAAATGATTACACAGGGTAGTGCCAAGTTCATCCCAATTATGAATTGAGGCTGGTCTCAAACTCATGTACCATTGAAGATATTTCCCTTTAAATGATGAAGCCAAGAGTCTAACTACTACATCATCCTCAGTAACAAAATGGACTGAACAAACATTAGAAACATATTGGATATGATCAGTTGGGGTAGTATGGTTTTCACTAGTAAAGAAGATGTGGAAAGACACTTTTATATGAGTGGAAATGAGAGGTAAATGAAGGATGAGATGGAAAACATGAGTGCCATAATCTAAAAAAACATTGAAATTCTCATTTCTATGGAGCACAACATAAATAAACCCTGCAAAAGGAGAAGAAACATACACAACATACTTGAAAATGTAATACGAGAGAAATATAAGGCAATACAAACATGTTAGGAAGAGAATAACCAAAAAAAGGGATTTTATTGCTTTAAAGAGATGAACAATCCATTACAATGAAGGAAAATGCAAGAATTACCCTATAAAGGTCTAGATCGAGGCCTCTACAACTCAAAATACACATGCATCACTTGAAGGATGATGCACTAGCATTCTAAGAGGGTCCAACCTTTACAAATGGGCATCATTTTACAATATATAGAAGATGGGAAAGAGAAAGGAGGAAAAAGAGAGGGAAACTCATATTTCCACCTTTAACCACCAACAACATGCATTAAATGTCTAAAAATAGGCATGGGCACCTGTTAAGACCATTTCCCCATGATACTTTTCTTGTAGGAGAAGGAATGGGCACCATACCTCATCAAATATGGTGGTTGAGATACCTAGAACTACACTTTTAATGTTGGGATTGTATTTCCCCTTTTGTACCTACCTAACCTCACTAAAATTTATATTTCTTCTCATGATGAGACCTTTCCAAAAATTCTAATTTTGTGAAATTTGGAATTACAGGGAAAACGTTATGGTCATTTGAAGTTCACGATCTCAGGATGGTTGTAATAGAGTTCCCTGAAAGTCACAATAGATTAATTTAATCATTTGTTAGACTAGGCGGATGAATCGGTCGGTCAAAAAACTAGAGGAAGTGTGGAACTATGTACTTTGTGCTCATTGGGCCCAAATTTGGTGCAGGTTGGTGTATCGAGTGGAGAATCGGGGTTAGGATGGAACTTTCAACATTTCCACTTATTATCTTAGGCCCCACCTTATCTGATTTTGCAGCTGCCTCTCTACCCGTTGGTTATGTAGCTCACCAAAAACTATAATAACACAAGAACATTCCATCTATTTCTGTAATTCCCACTTCAACCACATTTTCTATGATGAAGTGCCTCCCTCAACCCACTCGAATGAATCAGCTCATTGGTGAATACAAGGAACAAAGGAATTGTTCCATGTGCTCCCAAAATACCCAATTTAGGTGACAAAGAGATGATTTTTCCCAATTTGGTCCCAAAACCTGAAAAATTGGCTAAGTATGGAAATCAAGGGGTTTGGTAAGATAGAAATGGAGTGTCCCTACACCGATTCTACCCCTTTTTGATCAATTTACCTGTCCAAATCCAAAATAATCATGCAAGTTATCAAAATAACCCGGGGGGTATTTTGGATGATATTTCTCAATACATATTTTGAGGAATTTTTGGGTGTGATAGGTCAGGGTAGGAGGTATCATATCTATCATATAATTCCCTTACCTTTTCACATCAATAAATCCTCATATTAGGCATATAACACCTTAAGTGAAGTTATAAGGAATGGAAAAATGTCATGGGAAGGTAGGATACATCATATACTATCATATCATATCATAGATGACTTGGGATATACCTTTATACTACACTAGTTAGCCTAATTCAAACCCACCTACTTCAAGTTCCTTCTCATCTAGATGAAAAAAAACTTTAGCCATACCCTTTTTATTAGAGTGTCTCATATCCAATAAAAAATATTATATCACCATTTTCTTTTCATAAGATTTCTCTTTCATGTTCACTCTCTCTATTCCTTTTGATGAATATGTCTAAGCAGTTGGCCATGACTTTAAATGTTTTTACATCCTCCAATATTTCTATAGACTACTACATATTATATGATCCAAATGATTTTCTATATATTTTTAGTATCATTGTAATAACTTTGGAATTCCTCACAAGTAAATCATTTTCATCCACACCTTATACATTTACCATAGTTATTACATTAGAGTGTAGTGCTTTATCTCCTAAGAAAATCCAACGTAAGAATTGATTGTGACTTTATTCATATTGGTGTGTGTTTATCACATTTATTTTATTTTCTTGTTTCTTAGATTACATTTTACATTTATTAAAACATTTTTTCACAACTTGTAAATTATTTGTTTCTCTTTTTAGATTGTAGTAGGTGTATCTCGTATACCATTTCTATGCGTTGTAATCTCTTTCTTAGATTTTATTTGGTGTTTTACAACCCCTTTCCCATATATTTTAAACTATTTGATTTCTCTTGGATTTTATTAAAAATATTTTTGCCTACCTATTTTTAACACATATTTGGATTCACATATTATTCTATATTTTTCATTAGATGTTCATTTTATGTCCTACTCTATCACTTTCCTTTTCATTATTTTTCCATAGATCTCATCACATTTGTGAAAACATAGATCATCATAAAACCATAACTATAATCATCTCAAATATAAACATAATTCATAATTTATTTTTATGGTCTATGATCCCTACATCTATGGTTCATGTTCACACCTTAAATCATAATTTCTCACATTTCTAAACCTTCTAGACCGGATTCTTCATGTTGACATGCTTTATATTTCAGCTTTACATGTCTTATTCATATGTAAGACTTATTTTATTATCTTCTTCAATTATCAAGACATATCCTACCCTTATCATTTGGCCCAATACTAGAATCCTTCAATGAAATCTCCCTAGCTTAGGTGTTGTAATTTATTTATATAATTTATCTTCTAGTGTTTATTTTCACCCGTGCTCACTCAATAGTTCTTTCTACATTCTATAGATTCATTATTTTTCCACACTTATATGAATTTATTAAATATTTTTATCACTTTTATTACTCTATCACTTTATTCATTTTTATTTCGGTGTTGTATTTTATTTTCCCAAAGACCATTTCATTTACACTTTTTATGACATGTAATTATTTTCGATTACAACATATGTATACACCTTTTTCACTCTTACTAAATTTTTATCTTTCCTATCACTATTAGCACATTTACTTACCTAGGGATATTTTATCAAGGATATTTTTTAGAATTAAGGATGATAAAAAAATGGTTAGCATGGTTGGTGGAAATACTTATGAGATAGCCTTAATGTGTATTCAATGATACTTTAGTTACCTTATCTTTACATCTCATAAACCACTTTGTTTGCATCCTCCCTATGAAATCACCTTATTCTCCTCTTATGATCTCCTCCATATCCACTTATAGTAAACTTATACATGAATCAAATCACTTATTATTATTTTTATAGTCATCTTACATCATTTTAATTTTTCCCTTAGGACCCCATGATGCATACTTACCAAAATTTGATGACATTGACCATGGTCGATACTCTCCAGATTTTATTTTTGATATTCAATGGCATCGACCATGTATTGTAATGAATAATCATATTCTCTATTTATAGGAATATTTTGAGTGAATTTATCATCATGTTATCATCCATCTTTTGGTTTTATTATGTTCACAAAGTTTCTCTTAAAGGTCTTAAAGTTTTATAAGTTATTCTTTTTTATTTTTTGATTCTACTCTTGTATTATTGGGTCTATAACACTCACAAAGAGGAGATTTACTTGATATGGTCTACCAATTCTTTGGATCCCCAAATATTGGTATACATATGTCTTCTTTTATTACGGTTCCCGACATCAAATCTCTCATTAGGTTATGATAACCTAGGGTAAGTTAATGTTTTAATGGTTTCTATATGAAGGTAAGCATATCTAACCTCTCTTTTCCTTTATGTTATTTGAAATTTGATTTATTTTTTTATCATTCATGCATGTAGGTTAAAATAAAGTAGCATATTTTAAATCTATTTTATTATTATATATCTACCCTTACCTTACAATCTTATCTTTTGGATTTACAACATTTTTAATTCTTAAAATCCATGTCTATAACATTATATTGAGTGTCCCATATTGTTTACAATTATATATTATCAATTTACAATCGGGATACTAGTAATATGGCATGTTTTATCCTATACTTAGGCTTTTGAACCCTATATATTTGATAGAATGTGAATTTCCATCTTCTAGATCCATAAAACTAGAAAATCACAACCCTATTTATGTGGCCTTATAATTTTCCCATTATGATCCTAATATACATTATCAAGAAGATAAATATTATATTCTATGGACCATTCTTAGCTTGCATATAGGTTTTCCTTAGGGTAGAGGGCTTAAAAAATATACAAAATATGTGTATGAATTTCCATGGATTATTTATATTTGTAACCATATTATGTGTACTATAATTAGTAATCTTGTAGATAATTATGATGTGTAAATTTTTAAATCTGAAAAAAAAACACAATGTCTAAGTTTATGTAATGAATAATTCGTTCACGAAAAGATCCTAGTTATGTATTTTTTCTATAATGTATTTTTGTGTAATTTTTACATAAGAGAGAATATGAAATAACTATCAACTTGTAATGTGTTAAGGGCCCTAGATCATAAATAGGTTATAATAATATAATGATAGAGGTGAGATCCTAGGAAATGATTATTCCTAGGCAATAGCATTAAACCTTTGAAATGTGTTACATCATCAGATTATTCCCTAGTATTGGACTATAGAGTAGGTGTCAAAAGAATAAGTATTATGATATTATAAAATTATATTGTTGTTTGAGTATAATAACCATGTTTCTTGATCATTTATGTACATGTGATTGTATATATTATAAATGTGTTTCATATCACTATATCATCAAGTAGTTGTTCATACATAGGTCTTGTATCGATTTGTAATTTCCATCTATATAGTCATCTTGTTTAAAGTAAAATTAAATAATTGGGATTATGCCACATCTATCAAGATGTACTAATATTGAACAACCCTATAATTTTTATGTGATATATTGCATTTTTAGTTCACATTTAATTCTAAAGGTTGTTCAATATTACATTTGGTAGCCCACATTTAATCATGTGCAATTCAATTGTGTCTATGCAATTATGATTAATTTATTCAATGGTTTCGTAAAAACAACACATGTAAGTAGGTGTCATGTGAAATATGTTTTAATAATATTTATCTAACCATTAGAATTGTTTCATCATGTATAATTAATTCATATGTGTAATGGGTACCCTATGTAGACACTAAATCATGCACTTTGGGTACATTTCTAGGTCTTAATCACATAATATTATTTGTATGATTCCTAAGTGATAAAAATACTAATTGATCACTTTCTTTGGCCTCTTTGCTTTCTTTCTGTTTCCTTTTAGTATTACACACCCCACTACCTAGTATGACTTTTGATACTTCTTATTTTTTGAGTCTAGAAACCATATCCCAACCAAGATGTCAGCACCCCCGACCTCTTTATATCTTGCTCAAATCTTTTGGGTCTTTTCTAGTTGTCAAGCATCTTATTCTCTTGGTGGTTGGCCTTTTATTGATTAATTATGAAATTCAGACAAGGGAATCATATAAATATAAAATTATGTGACCATAATAAAGGACCAAGCTCTAATAATCTATTACTATCACCTAAGGTTGCATCCAAAGGCATTTCAAGAGCATCAAAACATCCATCTAGCTACCATTCAAGGGATAAGGGACTACATTCTTCTGCATACACTTTATAGGAGGGGAAGTTCATTTTTCCATGCACACATATATTTACATATTCTACATCTAGTTATTACTCATTATTCAATGCATCTTGCATAAGAACCGCAAAGAGACATGATTCTACACACACACACACACACACACACACACACACACACACACATAGAACTTCATAGATTTTGAAATATAGTGTAACACTTGGATCATAATTTCACTTAGTCAGGTGACCATTGAGGTCATTCTGAATCCCTATTTACATATTTTTATTTTTAGGATTTGATTTGTTTTGGGGTTTTATAGGTTCTCTTTCTCTTTACAGGTTATAGGTGAATTTTGTGGGCATAGTATGACACACATGAAATCAATTGTGAATGGAAGTGGCATAGAAGTGACACAAAATAAATCACTTTCTAGCCATTTTCATAGTCATGGGAACCCAGAGGTAGTCTATAGTACCTGGAACCCCTAACCTAATTTAGGCACCCCACCCAAGAAGATATGATAGTCACACAATTTTCTAGTTTCATTTGTGACACTTTCCTCCTCCTGTTTACTGTTCTTTAATTCGAAATAGTCTAGAATCAGCTAAGTACTATATTCCTTATCATGTACTTAGGGTTTAAAATTTATTTTCTTATTGCCTAGGCCGATCTCGCACATTATTGCTTTATTATTTCCTTATGACTCTTGTAATTAGAATTTATACAAATTTCATATTTTTAATTCATTTGGTGAACCCCACTCATGATCGGTTTGTCGATCCTTATTTTGCACATATTTTTGCCATGGCTCCTAAGGTTTCTCAAGTCTCCTTGCATCAATTACTTCAAATACACTCATCTTGTAAATATGCTCTTCTAAAATCCCTACACACTATGTCTCTTCCTAGCAATACACCACCTACTCAAGTCAGTGTTATCTTCAATCATCTATCTGATGAATCTCTTGGTTCTTATTCCAATCAATATATTTGTAATTTAATTCAATATTTGTATTGTTTAATTCAACAAAAAATTAGGCTATGGAATCCATGATTACATCTCTTAAATATGAAATCAAACATCTTAAGGACACTTCTCGGGCTCGCTTTAGTTCTTCTTCACATCCTCATTCTATGTCTTTCCATTATTGGATTGTAGTCTTATTTTCTAACTCAACAACCCTAGATGCACTAGCACATCACTCGAGACAGATCTGATTTCTCACCCAAAGCATGCAAAGGTACTAGGTCCTCTTTGTTATTGTATTACCAAGATGTTATCATGAATGTTTATAATAACCATATTCAAAGTACATATATCATCATACTAATCAGATCTCAATTTGGAAACGCACATAACATAGCTAGATCACATAAGGATTGATATCATATTCATCATACAATAGCCATGAGTATAAACATCAAAATCAATATCTAACCATAAGTATCCATTATATTCAATCATCAAAACCAAAGAGTAGCTCGGACATCATAATAACCATCACTAATTTATGTGCACAAAATCATGCCACCAAAGATAACTTTATTACTTACACGAGTGAACTCAAGCTAATCATGTCTAATTTGTACAAATCAATACATATATAGGGGTGGGGACTTTCCCTTCACCACCCATGCACTCTCAAAATAGGTTGCATGCTCAAAATAGTCATGTGCTACTACAAAGATAACTAAAGAAGCATGCAAGCTTCACCTAATAATAGATTATCTATAATTAACTCCAAATATAATCCTATTATTAGCTTGAACTCTACATGACTCTTGATCTTCCTCTTGTTCCCAAAATATCCTTCACATATTATTGAAGTCTTCATGTATTTATCCAATGTGTTCTTTTTACTCCAACCTACTTTTAGCCCATACATGCAAAATGGCTAAATCCAAACTTTGTCTTTCCCGAACGCGAATCCTCAAGGCAAAAATCTATCAACCTTTTGTGTATATCTGCTCACCCCCTTCTTTTGTGTCATTGTCATATGTGCATCTGATACTTAGGAAATATTTCACTAGGTCAACATTACCCCACACTAATATCATTATCGCCCCCAAAATGGGTACTCATTAATGAAATGGGTAATAATTTAAAGAATAAAGAATAACTTAACAAAATTAATGAAAGAATGAAAGAATTCATCACCTAGCATTCTCTTCTACATCCAAAGTAGTAATAATTCAAGGTACTCATTCTTGATGTTTTCTTCTAACTCATCCCAATCATTGAGTCCCTTCTTCACCCTTGTAGGAATTTCGCCAAGCACAACATCCATTTCATATAAATTCATATCTTTTCCATTTTTCTTCAGCACTCTAAGAATGATCTCACCAAACTTAACACCATTTCATCCATTGTGTCCATACATCATGCTATCAGTTTCCCAAGTTCTTTTAATTTTTCCTTGTGAGGATCTTGAGTACATTGTGAGCGCATCGCACTTCTCTGCTAGCAATTTCAACCTCTCCTCACATCCCAAAGTCTCATTTTTTTATGAAAAGGACCTCATTCTCTTCAACCAATGTCCTTGTTTTAATGATTAGCTTTGGATCTGCACATATATTCAGCGCCAAGTCTGCTAGTTTTAACTTATCCTTCAAAGTTTCAAGTATTTATTCATACTCAACTATACAATGCACAATCCTTGTCTTTGAGGATTCATACGAGATGGGTAAAGATCAGCCCTCTATTTATATCTTCGTTTGGATTAGTAGAGGCATTGTTAGATATTTTTGGGTTTTCATATATATATCATGGTTTGGGCCTAAATGAGACTTACTATATGGCTTGGTCATTCTCTCCTTATTAAATGTAGCTTGTTTATCCTCCCGAGAAGTTATGTCCTCAGTACTTGGACCTTGCATGATGGTTCCCTCATCCAACAATAAATGTACTAACTTCTGCAAGTAGTGTGTAGTACGGAGGGAAAGGTTACAATTACCTTATCTTCATATTGTGGTCGTTCCTTCAAGATTTCTTCTCCAATTTTCTTGGCCATTTCAAGAGCAACCTTTGCCTTGCACTCCATCGTATCTCTTACCTTTATCAAGCACTAAATTTATTCCTCCTTTGATTTCTTCAAGATCTCTATCTCCTCTTCCTTCTCCTTTTTATCCTTAAGCAAATCTCTCAAGGTATCCACCTTATCAACATTCCAATGTGTGACCTCTGCAGCTATTACTTTCAATGCATTGCTCACATTTTCATCAAATAACTCTGCTGGGGCTTGATTGTCACATGTTTAGAATGTGGAGCCATCTTCATTTTTCTTGTAGCACATGACTCCTCACACACATCAAATACAGGCTCATTCATATGAGTCTACATATTCCATGAAAAAAATTCCTCATGCGCATGTTCACCATCTTCGGTTCCATTTTCTCCCATCCATACATTTTTTCCAGGGCAAGAGTGCTCTAGAACTGGCACATATAATCTATGTTGGGTCATTGATATACCCAAGGTTTGGAGTCTGCACCATCTCTTCTTCCTTAGGTTCACTAGCGCGCTCACATGTATGTTCATGTGTTTGAGAACCCTCTTTATTCTATGTTTTAACTCCAAAGTGTCGTGGCCACCCATCAACCGCTCAAAATTATCTTCCTTCTCTTTGTCTCCTCCAAAGCATATCATTATTCATCCTGTTCATGTACACTTTTTTAGGGATGTACATATAAAACATTGTTACTAAGTTTCAATCTCCTCATCTCCTCAAACTTCTAAGCTAGGTGTGGAAACATTATTGTGTGCACCCCCATCTGACGACTTCTCTTCATCACTATCTTTTATAGGCACATACTTGTGCCTTCTTCTCTTCTCTTTTTTTCCTTCTTTATAGGTGTTACGTGTTGTGACCTCCTTAAATTATTTGAATTTATGGTGCACACATCTGCATTCTTTTACCCCTATGTGGTTTTCTTCTTCCATGTTCCAAAGACAATATTTTCTTCTTTTTCTTCTTCTTCTTGCTTAAGGACATTCTTGATGCCTTTTTTCCCGCCTTGGGGTGTCTCCTCAAATTTTATTTTTGTTCCCACCATTTTCTTATTCTTTAGAGGGCCTAGAAGTGATATATCCTCACCAATAATGTACTTCCCATCCTTGAACCTTGGCCTTAGATACACATAGATGCACATTGGTTATATATGTCCCATAGCCATGACCTCTGAGTGATATCAATATTATCTGACTCCATTGTCTCCACATATGCCTCTTTGTTTGGGTAGACATATGTCTTGCACAAAATATGAATGTCTGTGTCTACCATATCAGTTTGAAATAACAATTTACATGCATTATGTAGCTTGATTCACTAAATATTTAAAGTAACAAGTAGTATTGACGAAAAGGAAAATTACACCAAGGGCTCTTCTCACACATCATCATGTAAAAGTGCTCCAAATAGAAATGTTGATCAGTTGTGAACTCTTCTTACTCCTTCAATACACAGGGAAAATTCCATAGGATGTGTCACTCTCCTTCTAATGCATCATGCATCCTTTTGTACCACTTATCTATGTGTTGCTTATAATTCCCTATTCTAGTTCATTGACACGCGAAGCTCGTGAACTTCCTCACAGTGACTATTTTCTAGGGGATACAACCACATCTTATCCTTTGGCCCATCATGCATACTAATTTCATTGAAAGTGATTAATAATAGGATGGTTCCTTAAGTTATATTATCACCTTTATTACCTTGACGTGCGCTATTTCTAGTATGTCCTCTTTAATGTACTCCACAATGTTATAATACGTTTTTTTGCCATTTTGTGTACTATGTATAACTAGTGCTTTTTCACCTCCTTCCATCTCTCTGAAGAACCTAACTTAAAACCAACTAGATGCGTAGCTACCCTGGTGGATTTATCCTCTATGTTTTTAACATTAAAATCTTGACCTCCCTTATGATACTTTAAGGTGATAGTCATTTCCTCTACTCCATCATCATCTGACAGATCACCTACAATATCTATACCAAATTTGTGTAACCTAATAACTTTTCCAATCAATTTTATTGTAATTTTCATCCTTCATCCTACAAAAGAGAAGTAATCTTCATGAACCCATGATACGATCCATATGTACAAACATTCAGTCTTGTCAAAGAATGGAAACTCAAACAATTGTATAACCCCAACACTCTCAAGTATCTTGTAGATCAAATTTTCCATTACTCTCTGCCCATCTGTAGTTTGCCTGTTTTTCCTCAAAATCATATCTTCCTTTATGTCCTTCTAGGTGTTCTCTGTTCGATGATTGAAGTCACTTATTTTGCACTTTATTAGCTGGGATTTCCATGCCCTTCCTTCGATCACCTCTTCAGGGTATTACATTTCTGAAAATCACTCGTGTGGTGCTTCCTTGGTCTCCTTCTCAACATCCGTGACTCTCCTTAGTCCCATTATTCCTCTTAATATGGTAGTGTTCTCTAAAAACTACAATCTTTCCAAGACCTTACCTTTGCATGTCTTGATCTTCTTTATTTCTTCAAATATAACATTCCCTAGTGTGCCCTAGCTACAAATTTGTCTCCTTAAAACCATAACCACACAAACCTTCCTTCCTTAAACACCCAACAAGACCAAACACTCTTCCACGCAGAGATCTATCAATGTCTTGTCTTAAATTCACCTGGTTCATCATTCAATCAATTGCTCTTTGCATTTCACACTTCTTAGCTTGAAAACCCACGGATGCAAGGTAAGAAATAGTTTTGCATTTTTCTCCTTCTATAATTTTTTATTTCAAAATTTGTTTGTTTTTCTACATTAATTCCTCCTCAACTACCACCGTATGTAGCATTAATTTCACCCGTTCACTCTTCCACAAATTTCTCAATATTATTTCATGCCCCATTTGTAACCTTCTAGCATGCTCACTACTCAGCCAAAAACTTCCTTTCACGTGCTTACCTATGTCGAAGTACCTATCCATTATACCTCATACCAGTACTTTCCCATGTTTTTGTTTACCTTACATTACATTTCCTGTCCATCCATCTACACATGGTATTCAATATAAGAAAATTTCCTTAAATACCTTCAATCGAGCACTGTAACATTTTCACTATATGCACCAATCTGCAACATAGCACCAATAACTTATTCTTTCCAATACACCCCACACTAAAATTATGTGTGGTCCTTTGTCCATGAATCCAATATATAGTAATCATTGCCGATGCAAGCATGTTTATTACAACAAAAAAGCTCGAATGAACTAAATTAACAAATCATAACAACGATGAAAGGAAACATATGAAAAGGAAATGCATTAAAGGGAAATCTAATCTAAGTATAAATACCACCTTATTATAAACACCAAGAAGACTTATTTATAGGAGGGCTTCAACCTACTCCCATTGAAGTAACTGGAAATAAAGTGCCATCTAGTGTCCTGTAACTGGTAAGCACTTGATTCTAATATCTTCGTTACTACAAAGGGTCCCAACCAATGAACTTTCAACTTCCCATGGTGGCATGTAAATTTTGAATCATACAAAATAACCATCTTTCCAACCTCAAATGTTTTATTCTTGATATGCCTATTTTTTCCTGCTTTTCTAGCCTAATTTGTCTTCCGGCTCCATCAAGTAATTACATGTCACTCATCCAACTACATCATTTTGTCTATGTGCTCCTCAATAGCTTGTTCATCATCTCATCCACTGCATGTGCAATACATAGGGATGGCAACATGAATTCAACAGGAAATACATCCTTGGTTCCAAACACCAACTGAAAGGTTTTGGCCTTATTCAACCTCTTATAAGTGGTCATGTATGCCCAAAGTATAGAAGAGACTTTATCATCCTAGTCCTTTCTTCCAACATCACAAATCTTTGTCGATGTATGTCCCAATAACTTGTTGAAATCCTAAGAAGTCCCATTGGTTTGTGGGTGATAGGGTGTTGTCTTGTGGTGTGCCACCATAAACTCATGCAATAATATTCACATAGTCTCATTAAGAAAATGAGTGCCCCTATCACTTTTCAAACTCAATGGACATCCATACCTACTGATAATGTTTTCCCATAGAAATCTTGTTGTTGTAGTTGTCATGTAATCCTTTGTAGGTGTTGCTTCTTCCCACCTTGTCAGGTAGTCTGTATAATTTATAATATAGCACACGTCAGTCATATGCACATGTGGATAAATAGGACCTACAAAGTCAATTTCCCATTTCTAAAAAGGTTCAGCACTTGCAATAGGCCTCAAACTCATATCATCTTTGGTTCCAGAATTCCCAAGGTGTTGACGATAATCACGCACCTTGACATATTATTTGACATCCTTATGTAAATTTCCCACCATAATCCATCCATCGATGTCTTGCATGTGGTGGAATATCCTGCGTAATGACCTCCTCCTGATTCCACCATGAGATAATTCCATAATTACCTCATGTTCATGCTCCAAAGTATGCATCAATGCAGAAAAATTCATCACAACCTAACTTGTATAAATCTCCACCTATCAACTGGTAAGGTGTCACGTGGATTGCAAATTACTTCTTCTCTAATGTCTTCATTCCCTCATGTGCATGTCCAATGCACAAAAATACTACAATATTTTTCAACTCGGTGGGCACATGATTCAATCTAAAAAGTTGTACATCTAGAATTATGTCCTTAATTCTCTACGTGTCCTCAATAGAATTGATCCTTGACAAATGATCGGGCCCTAAGTTACTTTTTCCTAGTTTCAAAATCACCTCAGAAAATGAAACTCCTAAAATAATAGTATTCACCTACAAATATGCTCTTGAAAAATAGGTTTGTTGACTAAATACTTAAGTTTCATATGATTTATGAAAACTATAAATGGTGTAGCCAATAAGTATTGTTTGAAGTTGTGCGGTCGTAAATCATATACAAAGCTTCGTGCTTAGTAGTTGTATATTTTAGTTAATTTGGTGTCAACTTCTTGCTTGTAAAACAAATAGGATAGTCTACAATTCCTTCACTTGGTTCTACTAACACGGCACCAATCACCATCCCAAAAGCATCTATATGAACATGGAAGGGTTTTTCCCATAAAGGAAAGTGCAAAATAGGTGTAGTGGTCAACATTTCCTTCAGTTTTTCAAACACCTATTATTGCACCTCACCCCAATAGAATTTTCCTTTAGTCTTCAAAAGTTCCTCCAGGGGCAAAAAATATTTTCATAGCCTTTAATAAATTTCCTATAATACTCTGTGTCCAAGAAATTTGCACTTCACTTTGATTATTAGGTTCTTCCAATAATAATATCACAAACAACCATGGCTAGATCCACCAACAAGCCTTCCTTACAAATAATATGCCTAAGTAACATGCCAAAAGGTGTCAAAAATTGCATTTCTTAATATTCAAAGAGATACTCAACTACCTACACCTCTCAAATATAAGCCTCAAATTGTCACAATCATCCTTAATAAAACAATACACTATCCAATCATCTAGATATACTTGTAAAAACTTATGAATGAAGTCCTGAAATGCTTGTAAAATAATGTGTAAAAATATTGTAGGTGCATTCTTTAGTCCAAAGGGCATAATCAGTATATGTAAAACTTCCCACTCAATGGTGAATTTTGTCTTTTCCAAATCTTTTTATTATATTCACTTGATGATATCCTAAAAACCCAACCATAAAAGAGTAGGTCTCAATCCCAACAACTCCTTGTAAGATCTCCTATGTGAACGAGGTGGGAAAAGGATCAATAATACATACGGCATTCAATTCTTTGTAGTCCACACAGATCATTATCCTACCATATTTCTTTATGCTTATTACCATCGGGATAACCCACTTTAACTCCTCAATGGGCTCAATGATTCCATATTTCAGCATCTTATCAATTTCTTCCTTCATCTTGACATGCGATTAGGATTAATCTTGTAAGGTCTCTTCCTAACCGGTACACACCTTTTAATTTGATCCTCATTTCACCCAAAGATTGATTCACTCCATTTAACTCATGATATCCTCATATAAATAAGTCTTGGAAGTCACACATCATCTCAATAATACTAGCCACCTCCTTCTTAAACCAATAATCACCAATAGTGGCCTCTTTAGGCTCTACATCTGTCCCAATGTTAACCTTCTTTATTTTTATAGGCTTGTGATATGCGCGTGCCTTCTCATTTATTGTTTCCATCACCTCGTGTGTACCTTCATTTTGGGTAGCATCCAAGTTATTTTCCTTGTAATCATCATCATTCACTATGCATACCAGTTTACCCCTTTCCTTTTTCTTCGTAGACACGGACCATTTCTTATTCTTTAGTCTCTTCAAGGTCAAAGCGCACCTCCAAATCTAGCTCTTCAAACCTATCTAAAATAATTTCCTTGGCCTTCATGTTATCTCCCAAAGTTAGGTACTTCATAATCTATAGTTCTTCATTAACCATATGTTTATTAGAAAAGTAATCAAAAGTATGGAGCATACCTGAGGTCATCTCCTAGCCAATTAATTGTTTTATGTGTCAACTCTACATGGACATACCATCCTGCATGTAGCCTCTTAGGGTGGCATAGAACTTATGTACCCAGATTGATGGTGGTAAGACCTCTTTCCCCTTCATCTAGATTCTTTCACACTATTGAACGTAATGTGAAGCGTAATCCTTCCTATGGAATTTGCATATCTATGAAGGTACATTGTTCATTAGAAACCTAGTATAAAAGTAATTCTCACCTCACGTCATTAATAGGTTGTCTCTGTGTGTAGTCCACAAATGCGTTACAATCCCACATAGGGTATAAAATAGTATATTTCTTCTATCACCCTCATCCTTCCACTGGGCTTCCATGGCACGTAGAAACACATCAGGTTTTCCTTCACCGCTTTAAAGGTACTGCTCATAACTCAAACGCCTAACCATGTGCAGCCTAATCATGTGAGTAATTGTATTCTTAACATTATGCCTAACTACTTCATATGTTACATGTGTCCATTTTTCATAAGAAATACTTGTATTATCTCTATCCAAATGAGAATTATCCCATTAAATAAATCCTTCCTTAGATGGCTCATTCGCCTCAGGGATATCTAATCATGCGTGCATATATCTTGTTAAAGCCCTCATCACTCAAAGGCTCAACATACGGGGAAGCCTTTGTATAGGTCAAAGGTATAATGATGTGCTCTTCTTTGTTCTCAAAGCTAGTGTACCTCTTGTTTAAGTGAAAACATGCATTATTTACGTAACACCAGGGGCGCCCAAGTAACACTAGGAAACTATCTACCTCCGTGAGCTCCAATATTTTAAATTCCTAGTAAACTTGGCTCTCTAAATCATAATAGTCACATCTTTAATACCCCAATAGGATTAGCCTTAGTTCTATTTTCCATATACAACACATTCAAAGAATGCTATAATAGTGGTCTTTCCATCTCGATTCCAAGCATCCAATGTAATTACATTAATTTATGCACTGTATCTATCATAATTTTACTCATAAGCCATCCATCAATAAACGCATTCAATGTAATCTCTTTATCATACTAATTATTTTGGGGAGGTAGATTTACATGAAGTATCTACCTCTCGCACTCATTACCTATATGTGGTACTTTATCTCTCAACCACTCTCCTAATAAAGGAATTATAAAGGCCTCGACGTAACATTCTATAGACTTCCTTTAAATCATCTACATCCTTCTACAGGATTTCAACATTCTTAGTGCATTCCAATACATGTACCTACTCCTTCAATCTTTGAATCTCTCCTTACAGATTCTTGATAACATCCATAGTATCTAGGTAAACTTATTTCTGATGTCCAACATCAAGGGTATGTGGCATTAACCACTTATTTATTTGTTATAGTTGGCTTATACTTCAGATCTTCACAAGTGTGTGAGTCAATGGATTCTGAAGGTGGGGATTAATTCTTAATTACATCCTATGTTATTTACCACACACATAGCCTCAGCGCATGTGGTAACTAACACAGTCTTTAATTCATGATTAAGCCCCACCTTTGGCATCATTTGATCTCCATCTTCACATTGTAGCTTAATAATAGCTTCTCCATTTTCTTTATTGTGCTTCTTGCTCATATGCTCATACAATTTAGGAAATATTCAAATTTATGTTGTTTTCCACACCATGAGAAAACCACATTCTGAGGGAACTCATGCTGATAATGATCAAGAGATCCACAAGTAAAACAAGTTCCTCTAGGAAATCCTCCTCTTCCACCGCTGTGACCTCGGCCTCTATATCCTCCACGAAATCTTATACATGTGTCATCCCCATTATTATGCCCTTCATTATGTTGTTCTCCTTCTTATATAGATCCACCTCCTACGCTAGTATGGTGCACACCAGTTTCAATGGCTTCATGTATATGATAAGTCACTCTGTAGTTAACGAGTTTCATGACTATGAGTACTACAAATCTTACAATACATAGACACATTCTTCTAAATTGCACACTTTGCAAAAGAGAAAATCTACTAAAATCATGGTCTAGATGAAAAATATCACAATCGAATAACATGACATGCACCAAATTTTGAGGGATGGTATCCTTGGTATGTCCTTCAACCTCACAATTTGTACATCAAAGTACATTTCATGTCTCATGAGATGAATTAGTAGAGATATTCTCCAATTGTTTCACCATAGCTACAATATGTGCTTCAATAAATGGGCTTACTCTAGTGTCCACATTCCCAACTACCTCGAGTGGACAAAGCATTGTGTAGATCCACATAGTTCTTATGATATAGTGACCTTCTTAATAGGGTCAACATCCCACCAACAAACCACTATGTATGCTGACTAGGATGTATATCATAAGACAACTTTGATAGAAAAATTTTAAAATGTGCCTCATCTCTTAAATGCTTTCGAGATAATCCCTAATTTATATCCTTACGCGCATTGATAATTTTCTATTAAAACTCGGGGATATGGAACTCAGATAGAAACTCGGAGCGCAAAACATCATCATCCATGTCATTCTAGTGTGGGTCATACTTTCTATATCAGTTATGTGCATGCCCTTGAAGATTAGTAGCAAACTAAATGTCCTTTATATCTAGAGCAATAATTCCCTTAATGCGCCATAGCAACTAGCACTTGTGCACATTCTCAAAGAACATCTTCAATACCCCTATATTTTTCAAATTGAAGAAACATCTCATAAAACACCTCTTTTGGCTATTGAGGGTGTGGACCTTGTCCACCAAATCTAGAACCATAACCCCAACCAATATTTCCTCTCGCCACCGAATCACCTAATCCACTTGATCCCAAGCCTCCTAATCCATATGACCATCTCTTGTAGCGGGTATCGGACCGGTGGATGTACTTATTTACATTCCCGTAGAAGTACTAAATTGAACTCCCATAGTCTGTGAAGTTGTATTACTTCCAGACGTGTTTCTAATGTTCTGCGCGCCCACACTCTATCTTGATGATGTGCCGTAGAATTATTCTCCTAATCGGACCTTCAAACACCAAATATGTTGTCATTTTTGATGTCATAGATGAATGCATTTCCCAATGTACTTCTGTATTCAAAGGAAATTATATCTACCTGAAGCTACTGGATTACCTACACTCACCTGTTTATCAATAGTTATTTCTAGAACTTAAACACCAAGTGCAAGGGCTAGGTCACCATGTGGGATCAAATGTGTGCATATGGTCCTCAATCTTTCCTCATCATATGTGCTCTCATCAAAGGAAGAGGGGATTCTCTACTATACTTTCCTAGGTGGGGAGATCCTGATGCTCTAGCTCCACATATTCCATGTGAGCTTTAAATCCTTCATGAGACATCATCCTCCACAACTCCACATACTCCTCAATATCACACTTCTTTTCCAATTCCCTCTCCTACACTTTATTATACTTAAGTCACCTTACTTCTCTCTTCCTTTATAACACAAGGTCCACCATATTTCACCACACATTCTCCTACCCCTGTGCATAGTGAGATGTTTTTCTTGTCATAGGAGATGCTCTAAACTCGTCACCACCATCAAGATCTTAATAGATAAAGGAATAACATGAATGTAAGATCCTCTGGGCTCACGCAAAAATTCAAACTCAATAACTTCCATAAAATATTACATAGACATAACGTACTCCAAATTATAACTCCAAAACACCAACCCACTAATGATCTACAACATGCATCCAAGGTTCATCTATATCAAACGAATTCTAATACTCTTCCTACATCCAATTCCTTAGTCTCAGAATCGCAGCTATTCTTTGATGCATACGCAAACAACCACTCGTATAAATATATTGGAAAGAAATAAAATAACGTCTCATAAATCTCATGATAAATATGTTCTTCAACCCATGCACGTGTATTGAAATCAGGTCTAGAACCATATCTTCACATAAACCGATCTTTTTGTCAATCACCCAATCTTCAATAGCTGCAAGAGTTAACCAATACACTATGATCATGTAATATTGTGGTAAATAGTTTGAAAAGAGGTCTCGAAAATAGAACCAAAATGTAGTCTTATTTTCTCACTCAACAACCCTAGACATGTTGGCACATCACTCGGAAGATCGCGCTCACCCGAAGCACGAAAAGGTACCAGTCCCTATTTGTTATTGTTTTACTAGGGTTCTAGCATGAATGTTCATAATAACCATATTTAAATTACATATCTCATCCTACTAATCAGATCTCAATGTGGAAACGCACATAATCACGAAACATATAGACCACTTAAGGATTAATACCAAATTCACCATACAATAACCATGAGAAGAAACATCAACAATCAATATCCAACCATAATGATCCATTATATTCAATCATCACAAACTAGTAGCTAAATACATCATAATTACCATCACAAATTCATGCACACAAAATCATACCAACAAAGCATAACTTTGTTACATACAGTGATCTCATGATAATCATGTCTAATCCATGCAAATCAATACATATATAGGAGTGGGGACTTTCCCTTCACCGCCCATGCACTCTCAAAATAGGTTGCATGCTAAAAATAGCCATGCACCACTACAAAGATAACTAAAGAAGCATGTAAGATTTTCCTAATAATATATTATCTATAATTAACTCCAGATCTAATCCTATTATTAGCTCAAACTTTGCATGACTCTTGATCTTCCTCTTGTTCCCAAAATATCCTTCATGTATTCTTGAAGTCTTCATGTCTTTATCCAATGTGTACTCCATACTCCAACCTATTTTTATCCCGTACATGCAAAATGGCTAATTCAAACTCTGTCTTTCCTAGGCATGAATCCTTAGGGTGTAAATTTGTAAACCTTTTGCATCTTTCCATACACCCCCTTATTTTGCACCATTGTCATATGTGCATATGATACTTAGGAATATTTCACTAGGCCAACATAGATCCTCTCATGTTTGATCGCAATACTAAGCAACATGATATTCTTATTGATCTCCTTAGTCATCAATTGATCACTTTTCCATCTACTCATGGCTATCCTCCTTATCATCTTGCAAAATATCAAGGTCATCCATATTGCAATTATCATTGAATCAATGGCCATAATGACAATAATTTATTTCTTTACAATGATGAATCAAGCATCCTGTGCACCAACAATTTATCCCATTTTTTGTACAACATAATGCTACATGTTCATCTACAATTGCTACATCCCAATGGGTTCCTAAATTTGATTCATCTATGTCTAATGAACATTATGATATCACTTCTAATGTTCCTTCGTTGGTCACTCAAGCACCACTTATTCAACCCATTCTAACTAAGCAAGTGCCTCTCAAAATTAGTCCAACACATCCTCCACTCAATTCATCTATGCCATTACCAAGTCAAACTAAGCAACCACCATTCAATATTTTCCTACTCCACTTCCGTTTCCAATTCATTCTTTCAAATCAACTACTCCTTTTACTGATGGCCAAGACACATTTCAAACTCTGCCACCATCACATGTTCTTACTATTTCTTTTTCCTTCCATTGTGGTAGCTCTCTCTCTTATCATGACACAAATAATGCTCTCCCACAATGGCATGGTATATCTCATATCACCACATAGATCTCCATCATTGGCACACTTGGGGACATCACACTTTTTCTTCCCCCTTTCTATAATTATCGGTGTCTCGCATTTCTACGATTTCACTTCACACTTCACATTTAGTCTTTCACTTACATTTTACACATCTTGATACACTTGTATCATCATCACCTGATGATGTACTCTTGTGTTATGGTTCACACTTGGCTATTGAGGGCATACTACATACATGAAACTCACACACTACATATTTTTACTTAGCATATTCATGACACAACTTTTTAGCATCACATGACACACTTCTAGATGATGTACTCTAGTTCTACGGTTCATACTCAACTGTTGAGGGTCTAAATCTGAAATTAACCTCACCACAATCAATCACTCTCTACACTCTACACTTTTTGGTCATATCTTTATAACGCACAATTCAAACCATTTCTCAATGATGCAGTCTTGTTCTATGGTTCATTCTTGACTACTGAGGGGTCATTTATAAATGAACCTCACCTCATACAAATTCGTACACATCTACTTAGGGGGCATGTTTATCCTATCACATTCACTTTACATTCCATTCCATTCACACTCACAACATACTACATATCTTGGTTGCACATTGTTCTTGTTTACTTATGCTCGCATGTTACACTTTGCTTACTGTGTTAGCTAGATATTTCGTATGTCATTATATTTTCTATATACACGTGCATGTTCACTTTCCTTATAGTTGTGAATGTAAAATCTACACAAAGCATGGATACTCTGCATTTTATCTCTTACCAATCCCACGGTGACTCATGGGGGCATCTAATTTCGTACACATCAAAGTTTTTATTGTTTTGATTTATACTACTTCCTATTTTTACTAGCACACTACTTTATTGATATATATATATATATATATATATATATATACATCTTGACATACTTCTTATCTCTCTAACATGCTAACAGTGCTTCATGTGCAGCATTTTATTTGTTGGAACTATTTTCCACCATGGTTATATGAAACTTTTCTTGCTACTGTTTTTCATTGTTTGACATTGTTTAGGATTTTCCTTTGTCTTGTGTGCACATTGTATTATTTTTTTTGCTTCGGCATCGATTGTCTTGCTACATTGTGAATGACGTCCCATGTTTATAACCTTATTTGTGTGGTCTACATTGTCTTCTTGCCTACTTCATTACATACTAACTTATATCTATGTATTTGTCTTGTTTGCACTAACATAGGTTTCCGGTTAGTTTGTTTGTGTGTTCCTTGGTTTTTACTAAGCACATTCCCTACCCTTATAGGGATTCAATTTCATATTAACATCCATTATTCCTTTTTCCATATCTTCCTTGTGACGCCACATGTACCCAAAATGAAGGGGCATATAATTAGGTGAATCAAAACCTCATTCAATAGTTTACAAAGTGATGTGATGCAAAATAGTTCGATACATAGTCAACACAGTCTTTAGTCTCAGAAATAGCCCAAAATATGACTTGGGTCTTTAGCACAACACATAAGCCAATTCCCAGCTCTAGACACTAGCACCTGGGCACTCCTGACCCTTCTTTGGCACCTATGAGTAGGGGGCAGTTACACAATTTTTCTCATATTAGTACATTTTTCAGCAATCTACACAAATAGCGGTTTTCACGGAGCAAGCATAGTCCTCAAGCAATCAACATGCATATTTTCCCCTCTTTTATATTTTTGTGTTGGATCAAAGTGGACTAAACTTGACCAAATTTAACACACCATCTACAATGGTGTATAAATATTTAGGAAGCAGTCAAAGGTTGGAGAAAAATTCTAGACCTTTGTCTTTAAACTTCTTTTGTCGTGGCGTGAGATTGCCCAAAAAAATCACACTTGGCGTGATATCACCCAAAAACTTGTTCTTCTACAAAATTTATAGGATCCTTCCTATCCTTTTCACCCATCATGAATCAGGTGCACATGTTCTTTTTAACATTTTTAACATACTTTATACACACTTTTTACAAGTTTGGATCAAATTTTTCATATACATAGATTTGACTACTCTTTTTCTCTTCTCTTTTATAGGTATGTCCTTATGGGAAGCACCAATCACCTCATCAAGCATCAAGCAACATCGGCAGCAAGTACAACATAACATATACACATACACTTTTCACCCCTAAGCTCACTTCCTCTTCTTTAACTCACATACTTCATTTTATTCACTCCATGCTTTTTCTTGTCTCCTCAGCATGCTTTCGCCATCAATCTATAGGGTTATCAGTACGCACATCTTATCTACCTTATGTTATCAAAAATTCTTTCAACAACATAAAGTGGGGGCGAATGTAGACACTAAATCATGTACTTTGTGTACATTTCTAGGTCCTAATCACATACTACTATTCATATGACTCCTAAGTGAGAAAACTACTAATTTATCATTGTCTTTGGCCTCTTTGATTTCTTATTGGTTTTCTTCTTGGTCTTACCCACCCCACTTCCTAATCTAACTTCCAATACTTAAAATTTTCTAATTTTGGACACCAATACCAAACTAGGACAGAAGTGCTCGGTGCCCTCGTCCCTCTCGGGCGCCCTCAACCTCTTTGTATCTTACTCACATCTTTTAGGTATTTTCTAGTTGTTGGGCAACTTATTATCTTGTGGTTGATATTTTAGTGATTAATTATGAAATTAAAACAAGGGAATCATATAAATATAAAGTTATATGACCATAATAAATTACCAAGCTCTAACCATCTATTACTATCACCTAAGGTTGCATCCAAAGGCATTTTAAGAGTATCAAAGGATCCATCTAGCCACTATTCAAGGACTAAATTATTCTGTATACACTTCATATGAGGGGAAGTTCATTTTCCAATGCACACATTTATTTACATCTTCTACATCTAGCTATTGTTCATTATTTAGTGTATATTGCACAAGATCCACCTAGGGCACGATTATACACATACACACACACATAGAGAACTACATGGAGTCTAAAATTTAGTGTAGTGCCTGGATCATAAGTTCACTCAATTAGGTGACCACCAGGGTCAGTTTGACTCCCCATTTACATCTTATTCTTTTTAGTATTTTATGTGTTTTAGGGTTTTGTAGGTGCTCTTTCTCTTTGCGTGTAACAGTGAATTCTATAGGCATAGTGTGAAACACAAGTGATCAACAACAAATGGAAGTGACATAAAGGGACACGAAGAAATCACTTTTTGGCCATTTTCATAGTCACAGTGCCTAGATGTAGTCTATGGCACCCAAAACCCCCTCACTTGATCTAGGCGCCCCACCCAATCAAATCGACAATCACATAGTTTTTGGTTTTGTTTGTGACCTTGTCCTCCTCTTTTTTATCATTTCGGTAGTTCGGCCACGATCTAGAATTATAGTGAAATCAGCAAAGTAATTTATTCCTCTTCTTGCACTTAGGGTTTCAAATTTAATTTCTTATTTCTTAGGTCATATCTACACTTGATTTCTTTATTATTTTGTTGTGACTCTGTAATTAGCATTTAACATAACATTTCAATATTTTTTATATCATTCTACCCACCCAAATTTACATGGTGCTACATTGTCGAAATAGTTCAAATCCCCAATGATGATAAAATATTGATTCTGATGATATCAAAGTTCAATTTCTCATTTGCGGCATGTTTTTTTAGCTTTTTACGCTTTTCTTATCTATTTTCCATCTTTTCTCACTTTTCTAAGTTGTTTTTAAACATTTTCCATAAACCTTTACCTTAATTCATGGAACCACACCGGCGATTACGCAACCGCCCCAATGATTGTGTAACCATCAGTCTATCTTGAGAGGTGGTTATGAAACCTTTATGGTAGTTATGTAATTGTCACTCTATGCGACCGGTGTTTCTATGTACTTCTACCCAAGACTTTTCCAGTGTGTTCTGAATGCGTGTTTCCTTCTTCCAACTCATTTTTCTCACATGTTTCTTGACTAAATCATTTTTTCTTGAGCTTTTTAGATGTGTATAGACTTATTCTTCCCTACTTACTATTATTAGTAAGGTAATTGTCCCTCCTTGTGGTAATCTAGCACTTCTTTGTTGCCAAATGTGTTGGACCATGTCCCTGCCAACTTTCTATAAAAATAAGATTTTTCCTGAAGCATTGGTTGGAGTATTTTGATTTGGAATTGTAACATTATGCTTCTAGAATTCTACCAAGAAATACACAAGAAAACACATATCATTTTCCTTATTATTCTCTTACTTGCATTGCTACTAGACTGCTGAAAACCAGCTAGCTCTAGCACTCCTTCATTTCTTCGCACATTTCCAGCATAGTTCCTTGGACACATTTGGAAATATCATTGGAAAATAAGTTGAGGGGATCACAAAGCATAACCAACATTGGAATTGTCTTTGTACTACATTTCCAAGTTAGAGGTGTTATTTACATTCATAAAATATTTTTTTTCTTATCTAGATCTTAATCTATAATTTCTTTATAATATAATTTGTTTTGAAGAAGTAGAATTTATAGTAGTTTTCATTTACTGTAAGAAGATTCCTTTTAAGATTTCTTCTCATCTCATCCTGTGGATTTTTCTAGGAAGATTTGGGAGGAGTTTCTTGTACACAAAGTTTTGTTAATTCTTAACTATTAAATTATTTGTAGAGTTCATTGCATTCATTATTTAGCTCCAATTACCACATGAGAAAATATTTTTTTGAAATATCCCTCCCTAACATTCCCTGTGGTTTTGCATAGGAAGTGAGTTTGAAGAATCTTTTGTGTTTATGCGTCGGTTTTAATTTCTTCATTTTAGAACTTTTTGTAGATCTTATTGGTTTGTCAAGGAAGATTCATGGGAAGAATTGCTTCTGAGAAGCTTTGCAATCTTCCCATGATCCCGAGGTAAAACCAAAGTGGAATTTATATCCATAATTAAAAATTAGTAAAATATTCATTTTTATTAGATTAGATTAAATCCATTTTGTAATGAAAATAGCCACATCTGACTATCTGCTTGTTTAGTTTAGTTTATTTTAGAATAGAAGTAATTTCTATTTAATTAGAAGAAATTGTATTGTCTGTCGATTTATTTTATTTTATTCCGAAAAATAGAAAATCATCAAAAACATTAGATTAAATTAATTAGTTTCTTTTATTTGTCTTATTCCTTTTCTTTTAAAAATCTTCAAAAATTAAAAAAAAGTAGATTAGATTTACTTCATTGTCTTAACTAATTAGTTTCCTTTATTTTAATTAATTAGTTTCACATAGTTTTAATTAGATTCAAGGAGAGTAATCAATTTGATTTAATTAAAATATGTTTGCATTTATTTGTTAATTTAGGCACATAGATTTAATTAGATGGGAATTAACACAACTCCCTACGTTTCCTTAGTTGTCTTAGGTTACCTAAACATTGACCTTGCCTCTTTTAGATTCTTTGCATGTTTGTTTACTTCCTTAGATTAATTGTTTACATGTCCACATGACCATCCAAGGCCTCAAGAAACCTAGACAACCAAAAATAGTTACACAATTGACAGATATTGATTAGGGCCTTAGAAAACTCATATTCCAAACCACCCCAATTCCTCCAAGAATTATCTCAAAACTAATAGCCTTGAACAAAGAAGTGGATAACACTAATGATTTCTAGTGCAATCATCCCGATTGAGATTATATTTCATAATCTATAGATTTTTCCTTCTTGGATGTCTCTTCTCACACCTCCATACTCTTATCTAGATATTTTTATGTAGTAAACGTAAGAATATTTCGATGTATCCCATAGTCCATTCAAGGTATATTTGGTGATTCTAATATTGATCTAAAACTTCATACAACCATTATCCTTAACTGTTCCATATCACCCAAATGGGTTAGACAGTGTTCATTTCCTTAGGAGAACATTCCCATAGTGCCCATAAGAGATATTTTTCTTCCTTGATCTACCTTTTATCCATTTTTACCTATTTTTCGTATATCCCACCTAATCATCATATTTATCCATTCCATAACCATTTTTCCATCTCATATTGGTTGTCCTTACACGACCTCAGGAGGTCGAGTGTGACTTAGAATCACGTGTTTATTCTTAGACATATAAAATTGGTGAACCTGACGTGAAGGACTAGTTCCTTTTCATTTCCTCTGTTATTTATTTTCTTTCATCCATCCTTGTCCTCTCTCATTATTTTGTGGTTGTTTTAACACCCCCAAATATTTCAAGTCGGAATACAATAGGCCCATTCTCGGGTCTTGAGGCTTATTACGCTTAGATAGGTATGTAGCAATCACCTTCTTTGTCGTGGTGGGCTAATAATTACTCGTAAAATATCTTATCTTGTCACACACCTCCTCCTAAAGGTTATAATACCATTTCATTAGTTAGAATTGAGGATATTGACCAACTTGATCACAACGCACAAACCGAGTTCTCCATCTCAAATAACATGACATTTACAGGAGAAAAAGGTTCTATCCTTAGGTCTTATCTAGGCCTCAAATTAGTATGAAAATTGATTCATTCCCTTCCTATCTATTACCAAATGATGAGTTCCTAGCATGGATTAGCTGAAGCACAAGCGTTGTAATGTTATAGATCAATCATTGGATAGGATGTAAGGATATACCGATGTTTTCTCCGAAAAACACTAATACCCCTCCTCCTACAATAGAAAATCCACCTAAAGAGGGGTGGCCTACTAAGGATCAATTCATAGTAGGACATCATGTGCCTTTTCCCCTAACAAGGCTCAACACATGCCCAAGAAAAATGCAACACCTTCATTGGGAGATGTGATTTCAATGTTGGTGGATAGAATTAGAGAATTAGAGCTTACCCAACCTTAACATTTTACACCATTCACATGGAAATACAAATTTCCCTACCATGTTCGAATCTGCGATTATGTTCGCTCTACACCATCACCTTCTCAGGTCCACATGGGTGTTCCTAGCCCTAGATGCCTTCTTATTGGATTGGGCACACTAGATATGTCCCCTTATTCTCTATACAAATACCCACCACATGGACCAACCAGAAGTACATTCTCAAATGCCATTCCAACCAGTAATGTGATGTTACCTGGTTTCATACCTACCAATCCGTATCAAAACAATGTTCCCCATATCTGAACATGTACTCAAAATCACCACAAAGGGGCATGTTTTCTTATCATTATTAGTACACTCAGCAGTAAGGGGTCCTTTATACGTCGGCAAATGCCTATATTATGTCGTATTGAACTCTAATTCCACCCCCACCTCCCCATCATGGATCTTCGATGGTTGGGTCTTACAAAGTGGGAACATACTCGAGTATCTTAAAGATCCCCTCGAATTTACCATATGGAGTGTAATTCTCCCACGACTGTTTCTAGACATTCCAAAATTAAAAGGGGAGAGGGTTCTGAATGTGCACATCAAAGTGTATGTGATCACCATTAGAGAGATACTTCCATGGGATGTGGTTATAGGAAAATATTCCCCAAAACCCTTGAGGGGATTTCTCTTGACTGGTACTATATGATCCCAAAATCCTTAACTCATTCTTTCAAACAACTCGTGTATGAGTTCATAAAGGCTTTCAACATGAACAAGCTCTTAAGAACGAGAATCAAATAATTCCTTCACATTAAATAAGAGCATAATGAATTTGTTTCTCATTTCATCCAAAGGTGGTAAAAATCCTCTACTCCTCTTCCAGTGCTCCTAACATGGATCAAATGGAGATTTGTGATCTATTCCTCCACTCCCTCTGTAGACACCTATAGTTTGATCAAAGAATTATCACTCTTAATATTGCACTAACTATCCTCCTCCTCATAAATTGATGACATACCATCAATTAGACCTATATAATTCCCCTCTTACGACACTCTTTCAGTCATATTCCTCTTATAAGTCAATTAAACATGTTGATATAGGCCTCTTCTCCACTAAATCCTCTACTTATCCTCTTCTAGACTACTTCTATTAGTTTCCTAAAGTATCAATCCATTTCATTGGATTGATTAGACCTCTCAAAAATATTTCAAAGCCCTAATTTATCTCTAAGATTGACATTAACTAGCCTAACCTAGGTTAATTATCCCTAACTATGGTCAACCTCTTCTAAAAACTAGTCAAATCTTACTTTGACTTGCTAAAGTGCTTTTTGGGATTTTTCATTTGTCCCACATAGACCCAAATATCCCACTTTCCCAAATAGAAAACTATAAATAGCCCACTACCCCCCTCTCATTTACAAGAACACTTCTTCCCTCTAACATAAAATATAGTATTATTGTTAGGATTAGGAGTTTTATTTTATTTTATTGAGCTATTTGCTTTATCCTTTGTAACACACCACACACTATGGAGTAAATGGGAATAACCATTGGCCTTGAATCCATTAATGGTGAGATCTCATTCTCTTAAGAACAAATTGATTGCTTAGATCCTTATTAGGCTCATTTATTTAAGCTTTCAAGAATAAAGGGTAATTATATTTGTTAAGTTTGCTTGTTTGCTTCAAAGTTAATGTATGCAAAATAGGAATCCTTGTTTACTTCTTATTTGATGGTCCATTGATTGGTTTTGCAAAAATATTTGGGGTTTCTTGAGTGTTCTTACCCCATTCCATAGCTTTTGCAACCTTTCTTTGAACACATTTGGCATGCCCGGTGGGACATGAAGTCCATCCTCCATTAATGGAGTCTTTTCAAGCTATTTATTTTCAATTTCGATGAATTTCATGTTTTCTAGGATAAATAGCTTTTTATTTACATGATTTCATTTTTTAAGTGAGTTAAATCATCCTTGATCATGTATTTTTGTGGGTTTGAGCTAGAAATAGGCTTCTTTGGCTAACCTTTAACCTATTTTCTTGTCAAAAAATTTCATTTCTGTGACTTTTGTAGGTTTTTCAGGGGGTACGCGCAGGTGTCCTGGAAGGGGGCATCTCAATTTAAGCCCTAGCACATGCGTTGAGTTGGTCGTACACCCATTAGACCATACTACACAATTGATGACATTTGGAATGGGTTATGTATCCGTCAAACCATAGGTGTCTCCGTCGGCTAGTGAGTGTACCTGTCTCTCTAGACGTATTGGTGTATATTGGCTTACTATGTAAACTCTATCATTTTGATCCATGAGCGTATCCATCAAACCATAAGTGTCTCTGTCGATTGTTGAGTGTCCCTGTGTCTCTAGATGTTTTGGTGTTTTCCATCCCACTATATTTTCTAATTCATTTTACTTGCAGGAATATCTGTTGGGAGAGTCCACATTGAAACCCTAGTGCACTGTTTGATAGGCCCACATAGGTGTTGTGGCCCATTATCATAAAACTCTACCACACGTCCATGTCGGTTGGGGTGTGTATCCATTGGCTGGGGCACACAGGTGTCATTCTAGGTGTGCAGGTGTTTGTGTAAAAATTTGAAATTTATTTCCCGAGATGTAAGATCATTTTTTTAGAGGTTTTAAAGTCTAACAAAGCAAGTGCAGGGTGTTGATTACTTGTTTAATCTAGCATAACTTAAGAGTTTTTCATTCCTTAACTAAAACAAGGTTTGTAAAGTGTGTATGCTCTCTCCTCGCACCTTCTAGGTGATCTTGGAGATCAAAAACACTTGTACAACCTTTTTCATGTTTAAAAACACTTGTTTTATGCTTCTAAAAGTAAAGTACTTTCCATATAACTTGTTTTAGTGGAATTTTCACATTGTGTATGCTCTTCTTTTATACCTTTCCGATGATCTTAGGAATCAAAACCAATGTGCAAATTCCCTTTCTTGATGTCAGTATTCAAATGGAAAATTACTAAACTCATCTCGTATAGGACCTAATGCTTGTCAAATAAAAAGTGTAAAAATGAGATGCAAACCTTCTAATGAACATGTTTTCATACAGGTTGCCAAATGGTGTGCTACTTAAAACTAAATTAATTTGAGCAAGATAAAAAACACACCATTCCACTTCACATTGTATTGCAAGTTTGAAAAGGTTACGTCCCTATCCACTTAACTAGAACATAACCCCTTTGGCATAATGCCTTAAGCTACAAAAATGGAGGTGGTTCCAATAACCCTAAAGTAATCCACCTCTGAGTAACCTTGTGGATGAAACAGGAAGAACTTCGCTTACCCACTTGACTAGTTTGCATTGTGAGTTAGAGTCAAATATTGTCTGTATCGCGACCCCAGTGACGATAAAACGGAGCGCACTAGTTTCCCATTGTATCCAAAGGGGGTAAAGTAAATTTGGGATACTCCCAAATCAATCAATGTGACTCTTAAGGAAAATTATGCTTGCATTAGACAATCTTGTGACACCTATTTGAGAGAACCTATTAAGGAGACCATTCTATCTTGGAGCCCACTTTACTAGTCCATTGTCACATCAAGCCATCATGAAGTGACAACTCACTTAGAGTCTAAACCTTATTTCTCGAACAAGGAAATGAACCCATGTAAGTTAGAACTAAGTGTAATTCATTAGGGAAACTAAATGACATCCCACTTATCTCGCCATTCTCATCTTTGGACGAGGTGAAACTATGCCCAAGTGGCACTTATTTTATTTTTATCTTTCGATCGATACCCTTCATTCTCACCACCCATTTTTTTGGGGTGAGGAAGGAGCATACCTCACGTGTTTTATCGTAGATACTACTCACTAATTTTTATTTTGTTTGCACCCATCCATGTTTGTGGCTAGGTTGTTAAACATCTAAAGTGTGTAGGTACAGTTTTTATATCTTTGATAAGTTCTTTGATCTTGATTTCAAGATCATCTTCACTACTACGATTTCGGTTCATCATTTTATCTCTCCTTAGGTTGATAGTTTTTTCTCACATTCTAGTCACACAATTTTGGTACTTACATTGGGTTTTTAGTTTCTTGAAAACTTGATATAAGTCCCTTTATTGTGTGGTTACACTTTACTCATGCAACTAGCAACTTCTTGTTATACTCTTACTTCATTTCAGTTTCGACATCATCTAAGCCTTTTTTAGGGTGTCGATATTGCCTTATATATACCGAAATAACATCATCTTGATACTAACACCTTGCTTGCTCGGTTAATGTATCAAGATAGTGTTGTTACGCTATACATACTTGTAACTTCCATTTTCAGAAATCTTAGCCTTCATCGATATTCAAACTAGTTTTAGTATACCTCATCGAGAGATTGCATCAGTACCACTTTAATATTTAGGATTTTTAGAATTCTAACTTGACCTACGTGTTGATACGGTATTGGCACTATTTGCTTTGGGCCTTTCACCGAAGTCATAGTTAGGGTATAGACTTGGAAAAATGACAATTTGACTAATCATTGCATTTGAGTGTTCATATGAGTGTTCCTTGAGTCATAAAAGCAACTACATAACATTACTTTTAGAACTGATGCAAACATACGCCTAGGTTTCACATAAACTTTGAAGGCATTTAGATGGAACCTCGTATAAATTTTGGCTAAGTGATGCCTAGAATCATGAAAATGGTGTCCAAACCAAATGACTGTAACTTAGGAGAGAATCCTTTTGAATCATTCCCATTTAGTGGAAATAACTTAGCACCTCTCTTTTCACAAGTTAAAGATGCAGAGCCATTGATCGATCATAGTGGAGAGGAGTCTGACTCTTCTGAAGAACAACACCAATTAGACTTAGGTTGCTTTGACGAACTCCTTTTTACAATAGGGATCAAGTACTCACAAGAGTCTTGGAACTAGGGGCTAAGCTTCCACAAGAGCACAAAGTGGAAACTAAGGTCATTAACCATAAAATAGAAGAATGAAGATCCCTCTTAGACATAGATAACCCTTTTGATGTAGGGTATGCTTCTACTTCTAGTCAACATCATAACACCGTTGAAGGAGACCCATCCAAGCCACTTGGTGATTTGCGGTGACCATATTACAAAGCTTCACGTAAAGTGAAGATTGAGTGCAAAGCCTTGCCACCTCCCAAGTTTGATGAGGAAGAGGATCCTTTAATCGAAGAAGATATCCTTCAAAAATAGATCCTGAAACTGAGCCAAAAATTAGCAAACTTAGGCTCTTCAAGTAGGAATGTATACAAAGACAAAATCAAGAAAAATCTAATGAATTCCACTTTGATCCATATAGTGATGTGACCTTTAAAGTGGTTAAGGCACAAAGACCAATGTCGCCCACCAAATAACAAATCATTGAATAGGAATTACAATCAATGAATGGTATGCTTACTACACTACGGGGGAAACATAGGACATAATAGGAAATATTTGTATGAAGAACTATGCCCTTACCCTTTGATAAGGACATGTTACGGAAACCCTTCCCAAAACATTTTATTGTTCCTAAATTTGATAAGTATAAATGCAAGAGTGATCCTTGTGATCACATAAAAGACTTTTATATGGCTTGCCAAGAGGTCGCATACAATGATAACTTCTTAATATGACTCTTCCCTTGTAGCCTAGGGGCACTAGGATTGGAATGGTTCTATAGCATACCCAAGGGATCCATTACAATGTGGCCCGCATTAGTAGAAAAAATTGTACAACATTATTCCTATAATATGGAAAATGATATCACAATGAACAATCTTTGAAATACAATACAAAACAAAATCCTAATGAGACATTTACGAGATTTCTACAGTGATGGTGAGGATTGGCAATTTGTTTCCCTTGTTCCTTGTTAGAAAATAAATCGGTAATCGTATTTGTGCCTAACTTGAACCCAGAGATAGCCTTCCATTTGCAAATGCATTGTGGCTCTAACTTCAAAGAAGTTATAGAGAAGGAAATTCAAATCAAGAAGGCCCTCATCATGAAGGGAACACTTAAACTAGTTGTCAAAGACAAACATGAAGCAAAATCATTAGATAAACTGAAGTTTTTCAATAAAAACAAACATGTCATTGGGGATGGCATTACAGGACTCCAAAAGAGTCCAAGCCATATAGACTGGTCCACTTTTAAATATTTCACAAGGACCTCGTCCCAAGGCACCTACCAAATGTGAGTTCACACCATTAACAGAATCCCTATCTTCCATAATGAAATAGTTAGATAACATAAACATGGTGGAATACCCAACCATGATGGTACCATACCCAGAAAATGCTCCAAAACCCATTTGGTTCAAGGAACATGAGTACTATGACTTCCACCGTATTAAAGGGAACAAGACAAATAGGTGTCTAAGACTGTGTCATTACATACAAGACCTCATTGAAGAGGGAAAGATTGTTGTAGATTCTCCCCTAACTCAAGCCAAGGTCCAATGAGAAAATGGGTATCTTTAAAGAGCCCTTTCCTAACCATGTGGATAAGAAGAAAAGGAATCTAGATCACGGACAAACTTCTAATGATTATAGGAATGTTGCTTATATTTATCCCACTAATGACAGTCCCTTTGATTCTCTCATAGGATGTATTCATTCATCTGATGAACAGGTTAATACTATCCGGATCTTAGAAAAGAGTTATGCAGTAGGGACGAGACGTGCTCATTTAATCATACCAGATCCCTTACCTATCCCTTAGGAAGGTCAGTACAATTTGATAGACCAGTTGGAGAAAACACCTACTAGGATATCCATTCTAGATCTCCTCAAAATATCTACTTCCCATAAAAACATATTGTATAAGATGCTACAAAGTTCGGGAGTCTCAACCGATGTAGATCCCGCGCACCTCCAAGCCATGATCATTTACCTTGATGCTAATTATCACATCACTTTTGATCATGTTGCAAACCCGTGTAACGACCCAGAGCATAACTTACCCTTATACCTAGAAATGGTTGTTACCCATCACAAAATTAAGAGAGTACTTTTGGACGGTAGATCCGGTCTAAAAATTTGTACTTTGAAGATGGTTAAGAAGCTAGGACATTGATTCATATCTATATGCCAAAAATATTACGATCACGGCCTATGATAATGAGGAGTGAGAGTCAGCAAGCACTATTGTGATTCCAATGGAAGTAGGGCTGACTTTTCATGATACAACGTTCCATGTCCTTGACTTGGATCTACCATACAACATGCTCTTAGGATGCCCATGGATCCATGCCATGCAGGCCATTCCTTTGACTTTCCATCAATGTATCAAAATGTGCCACAAAGGATAGATAATCACCATTCAAGGTGATCTAGAACCATTTACACATTGTAGAGCCTTACACAGTTTTTCTTGTGTAGCTTATGAATGCCCTTCTGTAGACATTGTTGTTCCTTTGCAAACAAAAGCTATCAAGGAATGGGTGGATCTAGATTCACTCACTCCTTACAATCAATATTTTCCTTCTTTGGTCAACCCCTTTGCATCATGGGAGGAAACGTCGGAAAAATATGGCCCAGGTGAGCCATTCACCCTTGAACAAGCTTTATTAATATCAGATTTATCAGTGTCACCCAGGACATGAGGAAAGCCCTATTTTCAGTTCAAAAGCACTCGGGAAAAATGCCCTAAACCATTGGAGAAATTCATTCCTAGTGGTTTCTTGTCCAAGGAAAATATGTTAGGGGATCCTACTAACATAGTACCAGAAGGAACCATGGCTTCATGCCATCAGGCACCCCAATATGTCAAAGGCCACCACATGATGTTTTTCATGGGTTACAAAGGGTTGGGATGTGGAATCAATGCACAAGGGTGATTAGAACCCATTCCTATCCCTCACTTCAAATCAAATAAACATGGTCTAGGAATATGACCTCACAACGATCCACCCTTTGAAATTGACACCACCTCTTCTGAACGTGAGAGCGATTCATCTCATTCTGATAATGATGTGGATTCCCAATGTAGCCTCTATGAGGATCTTGCCTCAACTAACATATTCCCTTATTCATTGTCCTTACCTTATTTGAATCCAAGCCTCAAACCAATTTCCAAGTAACCCTTGTATATCCCAAACTTGTATATTGGGATCAAAAATTTCACGTGCCAATCAATTTCTTTGAGAATGATGAGGCATTTGCAAAATTCATGGGACTTGGGGATTCTATTCCAGATTGGGGATCATAAGAAAGGATTTACAATTTAGCTAAAAACTTTTGCATACTTTAGAGAAGAAGAAGATATGTGTGGATGCTTGAATAAGAAGGTTGCAAATAAGAGTAAAAATACTTCAGAGAAACCTTGTGCAAGGAATAAACGCAAGTCTCATAGCGACAAACTCTTTGAAGCACTTGTAGAAAAACAAAATGAAGAACCTATGGATAAAATGAGCTATCTATTCAAAGATGATGATGAGCTACCTAAGGAGGTAGACCTTAATATTCTTCTTGATCCTACCTGGATGGAAGATGCTTCTAAGATGCTTGTGGAAGAAGCCAAGAATGTCAACATTGGCTCGGAAGAAGAACCAAGAATGATAAAGTTGGGAGCTTCACTCTCAGCTCAAGAACAAAAGGTTTTTGTAGAGTTGTTAAGAGAATATGGAGATATATTTATGTTGTCATACGTGGATATGTCTTGGTTAGACCTAGACTTAGTCATGAGCAACCTCATTCTACACCCAGATGTTAGACCCATCAAACAAAAGTTGAGAAATATACACCCTACAATTGCACTCCTTATCAAAGAAGAACTAGAGAAACTATTAGCTGCTGATTTCATTAAGCCCATCAAATACTCAGAGTGGATATCTAATATAGTCCATATTTAGAAGAAACCTATTGGCATAAGAATCTACACTGATTTTTATGTGATATCAATAAAGCATGTCCTAAGGATGATTTCCCCTTGCCTAACATTGATATGATTGTGGATTCCACTACTGGTTATGAAATGTTGTCCTTAATGGATGGATTTTCAGGTTATAACCAGATTCGGATTGCAGAAGAGGACCAACATAAAATGGCCTTCATCACTCCTTGGGGAACATTTTGTTACAAGGTCATGCCTTTCGGACTCAAGAATTTTGGGGCCACCTATCAGCGTGTAATGACTATCATCTTCCATGACATGATGAATGACATCATGGAAGATTATGTTGATGACATCCTAGCAAAATCCAAAAGCAGAGGAGAGCACCCTAAAGTGTTGAGACATATTTTTCAGCATCTCCGAGATTATAAGGTTCACTTGAATCCTAAGAAGTGTGTCTTTGGCATCTTATTAGGAAAACTCCTAGGTTTCATTGTTTCAAAATAGGGATAGAAGTGGATCATGCAAGAATTACGGCAGTTGGTAGAAGCTCCTCTACCAGGAATGGAACCTTTATGTCTAGACCTCAGATGCATCCATGATGTATATTGAAGAATCTATAGAATGGAAAGTCCATTTTAATGGATCATTCACTTTCCACGGATCAGGGGCAAGAGTAGTGCTCATCACTCCCACATGTGAGGTTATCCCAAGAGCATTTTGTTTGGGATTCCCCTGCACTAATAACATTGCAGAGTATGAGGCACTCATTGCTAGCCTCAAGCTAGCTATTACTTGGAATATCAGATAGTTGTGAGTCATTGGAGACTCCCAAATTATCATTAAATAGGTTAATGATGAGTATAATGTTAAGGATGAGAAACTTATTCCATAGAAGAAGTTGGTTGAGACCTTGAAAGAATATTTGACACAGATTATCTTTGAGTAAAAACAATGTCACATAATAAATCAGTAGAAGTTATGGCTACAATTGGATATCTCTTATGCATTCCACCTTAGGAGAACAAGATGACTTTCTTTGTAGAGCATTTTCAAATACCCACATATGACATGTTGGAATCTTGTTTGACATGTGAAATTTTTGGTCCCTTATCCCCCTATTATGACCCTATCTTCTGATACCTACAAGATAACATGTTTCCCCAGAACATTACCCCTTCTAAGAAGAAATCCCTTATCCACCATATAGCTCATTATACCCTCCTAGGGGGAACCCTCTATCATTGTGGCTATGATGGGAATCTACTTCGTTGTTTGGATGTTACTAATTTAATCCATGTTATTAAGAAAGTACGCAGTGGTATTTATGGAGCGCACACTAGTGGTATGGTCTTGGTAAAGAAGCTCTTAAGGGTAGGTTATTATCGGCCCACCATGGAAGCAGATTGTTGTAAATTCATCAATAAATGTGAGCTATGCCAAAACTATGTGAGCTTGATACATGCACCAGTGTAGGATTTGTAGCCTATCGCAACACCTTGGCCATTTTCTAAATGGGGCCTGGATCTCATAGGGAAGCTCCATCCTTCTTCTTCAAATGGCCACACCCACATTATCACTACCACTGAGTATTTTACCAAATGGGTAGAGGTTGTACCACTTACTTATGTCACCAATGCAAAATTTTCTAAATTCATCATGAACCATCTTATCTTTCATTATGGTATCCCTTCCGCCATTGTCACTGATAATGGTAAATCCTTCAGAAAAAAAAAGGGTTCAGACATTATATCAATGTTTTCATAGTCAACTCAAGTGTTCTACCCTATTACCCCCAAGGTAATGGATAATCCAAAGCTACCAATAAAACCCTTGTACGAATCATGGAGAAAATGGTAAGTAAAATTGGTCATAATTAGAACTTATAAATACATCCCACCCTCTGGGCCTATTGAAATTCCATCCACACTCCTACTTGGTGTGACCCCATATTCCCTAGTTTATGGCACTAAAGCCATCATACCCTTAGAAGTGGATCTTCCCTCCGAGAATATCTCTCTAGGATTATCTTGATAAAGATGAAGACTATAGAGTAGCTCGGCTAGCAGAGCTAGAGTTGTTGGATGAGAAGTAGATAAGAGCGCTTAATCACCTCAAGGTCTACTAGAACAGGTATCAAGAGGGTATAAAAGAGGATCATTCATCATGAATTTTATGTAGGTGATCTAGTGCTAAAAGAAAATTAGAAGAATACCATCAAATACAGAGAAAAATAAATGTAAGTTTGAGGCCAATAGGTTAGGGCCTTATGTGGTGGTTTCCAAGTATGGATTAGGAGCTTATAAACTGGCATATTCATATGGTGAAGAGCTTCTAGAACCAATGAACGCCATGCATCTCAAGTGGTTCTATGCTTAAGCATGACGAGAATATCAAATAAGAACTAAAAATGGAAAAACAAAGAAAAAACAAGCAAAACATGAGAAAATTGAGAAAACAAAAAAAAAAAATAGGTCATCCACATGTGAAAACCATGCAATTGTGGCACAGTGGGCAGGTCTTTGGGTGAAAAATAGTTTATGAAACTCAAGGAGGATTCGTCGGTAACAACTTACTCTTGCATCAGGGTGGGTAACCCTCACCACTTTCTAGAGATAACTTCCTTTGCTAGGTCTAGGAACCCTACCAAATCCATCTCCGCCAAGCCGTGATCTAGCTTATTTGCTCATGTATTTGCATCAAGGATGTGCCTTTGTATATTCCCATCTAACGTTAGCGGCACCTTCACATTCCAATTTCTTATACATATATGTGTGGTATTCTACCTTTTTATATTCCCACATCACGCTGGGGCATCGATGCTTCTTTGTTTGTGTACATTGCTTTCCGAACATGACCTTAGAAAATAAAAAAACATTTAGAAAAAGATACACAAAAACCTAAAAATTCAAAAAATATCCCTTCTAGGGACAAGACTATAACAATGTGACAAACATTGTCTCTAAGAAAATCTTGAAAACAACGTGAATGGTAGCCTTGAAAATATATCTTCCTAGATAATCCAAAAACATTAGAAAATATATCAATGTTTTCCCACAAAAACAAGGTAATAATTTAATTGCTTTTAGTTGTTGGTTTGTATAGTTTTGATTGAGAATACATTTTTTCATGTTGTGTGGTGGTTCATTTACTTATCATAGATTGGATCTTGTTTGATTCAATTGTGTATGGCATTAAGTTCATTCGTAGCTTATGTTCACTTGTAAAAATTATTATCTTTTCCATCATCTATTGTGTGCACCTTTGAGGATTCATTTTTACTTAGATTAAATTTCAATTTAGTGTGTTATTAAAGTCTTCTTGGGTACATTTATGGTTGCATATTATTTTGTTTGTGTTATTTTTGTATATTTGTTTAGTCTTGTTAACTTTTTGTGTGTTTACTTTGCACATCCATTTGTTATCACATCTATCATTTCATCACATATAAACATCATCTCGATACATCATATATACAAATAAAATGCTAAGTTTTGTACCATACATGTATACTAACCTAATAATAGTATATCGTATCATCAATGGAGGTAAGAGTGGTTGTGCATAATCATAAATCTATCCCCCACACCAATATCATCTAGTATCATCCCAAGTGCCGAATAGAAATAAGAAACATCCCATAAAATCCAAAACATATGATACTATCTACGGATATATCATTAATTAAAAAACATGAAACATAAACATCTCTAAGGATAAAGTATGTCATATACATAAAGAAAGAAAGAATGTACATCATGATACAATCATCTACAGAACATAAATCATCATCATAAGGGCATAACAAAGCATGACATAATAATAAATTATTGAATGTTTGTATAATACATGTATAAATGTCTGGATCAAAATCAAGTATACATCATCGATACAATATGCCATCTAAAAAGGGCATGCATAAAAACTCAGCCTTCATCAAGAGGCATCAAAATAATGGTACATAAGTTTATACATCAATCAGAATCAGCCTTCATAAGAGGCATGTATACATACAATACATCTATACAAAATTAAAATGGAGAAATCAACCACAACTCGCACCCTCTTCGAGGCTCCCGGGTCCATGTCCTGGGGGATGAAAGAGTGGTGGCTATGATGGGCTTGTGCCAAGGGTACCACCTGTTGTCCGGATGGATGTTGTCCATTTAGTTTGTTATGTGACTAGCTGTTGGAATAATCTAACTGAGCGACCTAACCATTGTGATCTAGAACCTGTCATACTCACACCTAGCTGCTCAAAAGTTTCCACTCATAGCTCTATTGGGACTAATCTAAAATACGTGGTCCTATAATACAAGGCCTCTTCACTATCCCTCATGACATCCTGAAGCCTCTCGGTCTATGTCTACAATAATAGTCTATACAGGCTTGGGCATGATCCTCCGAATAATAAAGCCATGTGTTTGTTCCTTGGATGATCCCTCGTGTGATAACCATCTACACCTGAGTTTGTGACTAATGTAAAAGACTCAGTATCTGATCCCCCTTCCCTGTTAACTAACTAATATGGTACTGCAAGGTTACACCATCCCCACCCTGAGTGGCTTGTGCTCTAGCTTTGATCTATCTTAGTTGTCATAACATGTACACGGACTCTAGCTTTGATCCCACTCTATTGTAAGGGCATGTACCAATGCCTTGTCCTCATCTCTCTCACCACCCAGAACTACATGACTATCACCACATGTAACTATTTTTCAAGTTTAGCCAACTATCCATCATCACCACTACCCCTAGAACATGAGGAGGTGGACCCCCTCTCGAAATAGTTGTTATTGTAGACACCAAAATTGGGTCACACTCCCCTTGGTCCCTCGACAAATAACCAATGTGAACACACTCACCTAACCATGGCCCCTTTCACCCCACTCTAATATTAATTTAATTAATTAAATTAAATTAATTCATGATCTCATAATATCTATTATTTAAATATCCTAATTAGGATAATGCCCACACCACCACCTCACCTATACACCTCATCTAGCCACCTCACCCTAAGACTTATTCTTAGTATGTTTCCATAACTAACTAAAACCTACCTAAACCCTAAAAATCAAAGCCTACATTCCCTCTAACCACATTCCCTTGTTAGAAGGAAGCTTCTATTCTAATCCACAGAGAAAGATGAATGAGATCTAAGAAAATAAAGGGGATCTACCCATTTTAGTAAACCTAGGAAATCCCACCCTAACCGACGCCGGTTACCTAAACCACTTTCGGTCAAACCAGAATCGTCATTTATACCCCAAAACAACCTTATTTCCACCACCTCACCTATACACCTCATCTAGCCACCTCACCATTTATACCCCTAAAACAACCTTATTTCAAAGTTGGCACATTTTAATCCACGAGAAAGATGAATGAGATCTAAGTGATGAATCCTAGGAGTTGCATTCAAGTAGAACTAGCATTTATACATGCATCAAAGCATCCATAGTAGCGATGAATCCAGTTGCATTCAAGTAGAACTAGCATTCGTACATGCATCAAAGCAATCAAAGAGTCATTTGCATTCATGGGAGCATCCGGGAAGTACCATCACCACATCAAACTCCATCCATCTGATCAACTACCATTTCCATCTAGCCATCAAGCTCGTACAATCATAAGTGTTTTATTAACTAGAATTCATCTATTTTCATTTTAATAGACTCTTTTACTTTTGTTATCAGTTCTAATTTTATTCCCATGCACCCATCATTTTCCTTCATACAAACTTGATCATTCCTTCACCCACACCATCCACTCTATAAATCTCCCACATATAGTTGTGGCTTCCCATCATGAAGTTCTCAACAGTCGCAGTGTTGAGCTCTAGGCCATCCTCTGGCCACTGAAAATGCCTGTAAGGCCTCCATACCACAAAAACCTATTGTAGCTCATCCAACATGCAGTAGTAATGGTAGGCATCTCCTATGTATGGCTGCACATTATCTCCAATCATAACCCAACCCATAGTAGAAGGCTCATATGGAAATTGATCTCTCAATGTACCCATGGGGTGACCAATAGCAATGTGGTCCCATGCCCAAATCTATAATAATCTAGTTAGTCTTACCATCTTCTGATGGTAGTATGTGATCAAGTGGAGGTCACAATATAAGTGTGCTAATATGCACTGACCCAAGTAGTATGTCTCCCATCAATCAAACCTCATATCACTCCAAGGAGACAAAGTGGAAATGAAGCATTGGTCTTGTCGGGGTAGTAAAACTCCAATGAAAAATGTCATCATGTAGACTACAACACAATCAAACTCTAGGTCCTCGATGCGGTGTGACAATTTAATAGTCATCCCGTGATGTAGTATCATTGGGATGCCAAATAGCTAAATAATACAATGATCAATGTCAGGCTGGTGACGGGTATACTAAATGAGCTGACCCTGATGGGGACCCGCATGATATGACATATGTCCTCTAGTGTAATCATAATCTCACCAGTTGGGATCCAAAAGCACTTGACTCTCATTGTGCCACCTCTCAGCTACAGCTATTAGCAGGCCATGATCCAAGGTAATCTGTGGCATATCAGCCACGTAAGCCAATCTTGTCACGTATAGAAGGATATCCAATATCCTCCTATCACCCTCATCAAACTACACCTCTATCGCTGCCAGCCGGCCGTACCTCTCGTGGGTATGTAGAATAGGTAGTATCCTCTACAAACAAAAGGGCACATGTTAGGATCTAATTTTCTATCCACATCTATCTAATTTTCTATCTATTCCTAGCTAATTTTGAAGCAAAATTCTTCTTGCATTAATCTAACGTACTAATTTTCACCTTCTTCTACTAACCATCTAGTCTATGTTTCATCTATAATTAGCTATTTTGGTTGCAGAGATAAGTTCCCTCCTTTCCCTAGCGTGTGTGCCTCCACTTCAATGCCTATGTGCTTGTCACGGCATATACGTAACCAGCATGCATATGCCTCTACTTTGACGCATAGGTGCCCTAACCGACACATATGCTCCCCCATTCTTCCTATTCTTCTTATCCTACCCAAAATACGTGTACCCCAAAGATGACGCATGTGCTCACCCTTGATACGCACGTGTGCATGTCCTTGTTTTTCCGCCCCACGGCATGTATGCCCCCCTTTTCTATAGATACGTGGGCGTGTACCTATTTTTCAACATGTACACATGCGTGTACTTATTTTTTTATGCATGCGCATGCATGCATCCATCAAATCAATGCATGCACACACTCACATTTGTCAAAAATGATAAACCTACCCTAAAAGGTGAAAAAACCACATTAAATGCAAAATTGACAAAGGAGGGAAAGAGTACTCATGTAGTTTCCATCCGTTGGATCCCAAAGAAACACTTGGATGCGATCTACTCGGTAGTATCGCCATCTCACTCCAAGGCTATCAATCTCACTCACGGTAAAAATTCACAAGAGCTCTGCTACAAATGAACTGGTCGTGATTGTTTTACCCCCAGTGGGTATATTAGGTTTTTGGGATGCCCCTAGGGTATGTTTTCTCTCGTGATCACTCTAGTACTCCTTCTGCTCACCACGATGATTATTTTTATATCTAAGGTGATTAGTGCTACTTTTTTGCATGCAATGAAGACTTGGTGCCACCCTACGGTCACTTCATTAACCCTAATGATTTACGAATATTCCAAGTGCCATTTTTCTATCATTTCTCTTCTATTTTTCCTTTCTTTTTCTGTCATGATGATTATTTTTATAAAATAATTATTGTTACTTGTAATTCTTCTCACCAAGGAATTTTTTTCCTATCTAACGCCCTTGCATTTTCCATCTAGTAGTTGTGCATGCTCTTAGGAGATCTTTGGTCTCTTATGCAAATTCTTCTAACCGATCAAAAATTTAAAAATTATAAAATCATCCAAAAACTAAAAAAATCGTAAAACTTCAAAAATGGACTAAAATTGGTAAAAGGCTCATTTACAGCTGAAATATGTGTCTCTCACATGGAACTCATCTCGTATTTTGCTAACGTTTTCACATGTTTTGAAATAACAACTCACATATCACCTAACTCTCTTGGGGCACTATCGGTTGCCTAGCATTGTTTTCATCATCCACATCACTTTTCCATTAGACCCAAGTGTCCTCCATCCTTTCCCTTGCATTTACAAATTACTCGGGGCATCATTTGAAACCCTTGTCATTTATCATAACATTTGGGACTACATCTTGATAAAAAAATTATTTGTGAAACTATCTTGAACATTGTTGGTTTGAGTGTGTGTTTGATTGTACTTATTTCCCTGTTAGGTGAGTTGTTTACTTCTTGTATTACATTGCATGTTTTTATATTGCATGGATTTGATGTTTTATCAAAGGATGGTTGTTTGTATCATGGATTTTCATGCCATTTTACACTTCCATTGTATGTTTGGCTTGCATTTTGAGGTAAGAGGACACGTTCTTCACTTTTTCATTTCTCCTTGCATGCTCCTCGTTATAGTTGGTGTATTCTAGCTTCATCTGAGTGTGCTTGGACCCCATTTTCATCATTCTAAAAATTATGGGTTTGATTCCACATTTTATTTTAACTCACAACCACATGTTCTTCATCTCTGTTTCAATTTCGAGTAACCAAAGGTGTCGGTCTAGCAACCGTCGTTGGTTACCCCATACCATCATCATTTTTACCCGACTGGTATTAGTTTAATGTTCTTTTGGTTAACCTAGCCCAAAAGGGCACCTGAATCACTTTCTTTGATTTTTAGAGTCTCTAAATCTCTCATCATCTTCTATGTTCTGATAAATCCATCAACATTTTATCTACTTGGCAAATTATTAGCCTTCTACCTTGTTTTGATAAACTGTCCATTTTTCATAGTGATAGACCGTGATTACCTGTGACCGGTGTGAGTTGACCCTAACCGGCATCGGTTATCTTGTTCATATTTCCAGATGACATTTCATACCTAATCCACCTACCACCACCTATTTTTCTTATATTTTCTATATTTCTATGTCATTTACAAAAAGTAGTCCTACCAAATCACTACTTGTTCACATGGTGTTGACTCATAGCCAAGAAAATGCCCTCATAATCCACGCCATTTTTCAACCACTCCCACCTAGTCCTTCACCACCTTCCATTCTATCACCCATGGATCCTACCCAACCTATCACCATCACCCCAGGTGATGAGGATTTTGCACGACTCCTTGACCATAACCTTGCCATCATACAATTCTATCTTTATCACTCGTCCAGTCGAGATGCCTTAGGTCAGTTGATATATGGCATGCCCATATCTATCCCCTTGGCACTCATTCTTACTTCTACATCATTCCCTTTTAGCTCCGCACTACCAACATATACCTTACCTCCAGTCATTTCATATCTAGTCCCTATACTTGCTATGACCGCATTTGCATCTACTACATATATTGCACCCTCAAAGATCCACTATACCTTCCTCGACCACCCTGAATGTAACCTCATCCATGCCTATTGTCTCACATATACCCATAGCAACACAACCACCCCTGGTATCGATGACCTCTACCCCTTTTCAAAACATTGTCCTTTCTATTCCACAATCCTTAGCCCCCATCACTACTAGAGTCACCTCAACCCTTCCACCTCCATATACGTACTATCAGTAGCCTCCGTTTCATATATCATTTATTTTGGGTAAATACCCCTTATCTCATTCCCTCATTCTCAACCTACCTATTCGGCATCGCCATATACTAGAATGCCATCTCCATCATATGTCCAACACCAACCCTCTTATGCTATAGGAGGTACTCATCCATTACCACCTACCAATGACCTCATCAAGTTAATGATGGACAAGATGCAAACACTAGAGGCATCGGTTTCGCACAAGAAACTCCCTCACCTATGATGAAATTTGTAATGATCCCATCCACCCATTCATTCCTATTCATCCATATCTTGTACATTGGGAAATGCCTAAATTTAACTGCTTCAATAGCAAATAGGACCTACAACAATACTTGCAATCTTTCAAACATGGTTGTTATCGATCGCCCATGATGACACTTTAATTTTGATGACCTTTCCCATGTCTCTGACTGGACCCACATATATTGGTATAGTGGGTTACCTATACATTCTATCTTCTCATTTAATCAGGTAGCCCAAGCCTTCTTGAATCACTTCTCCATCAACATTGTTAAGAAGGTTACCATGACTGACCTCTATTCTACACGTTAATATGATGATGAGTCTATCGCAGATTTTGTCACTCGTTGGCATAGCCTAATCAATCAACTCACGTTCCAATTACCAAAACCAAACTCATAGAAATATTCACTCGGGCTTGTGCTAGACATATCTCACCGACCCTGTAAGTGCAGACTTTCTAAACCTTCGATGAGGCATTCACCATAGCACGAAAACTAGAGATTTGGGTCATAGAAGAAAAGAAAATCCAACTACACAATAAGAATGCATCATTTAATTCAAATGATAACTCTTATTCTTTGAAACCACAGAATAATTATTCAAAAGCCAAGGGAACCACTAACATAGTGGTACTCAAGGCAGCCTAGTTCATCCATCAAATCGCCTAATCCCTCATCCAATCTTTCCCTGATCCAAACCTTTCAATTCAGATGAGAATAATGGAAATACACCTCAATTAGGGAGCCTTATACTTCTGTCTTGGAAAATCTCTTTAAAGTCGGTGTCATCACCCTTCCTCCCGTAAAACCACACACTGGTTTTGATCTTGCTCACCCCACACCCACATGGTACAAAGAGAACGACTTCTACAACTATCATCGGGTAAAAGGTCATAGTGATGGAAATTACATCACTTTCAAGAACATTTTCCAGAAATGCTTGAAAATGGTGAGTTAGTCTTGGATAACCCTAACACACCTGCCAACCAAAACCTACACATCTTCAAGAAACCATTTCCTAATCACACCCCTTCTTCTAATCAAACTAGAGAGACCTCAAATAATGATAGCCATACCCGTGAGGTCCATGCTATTTTTAGTGACGCACTTTTGATTATTTTCCAATTACCTCATATTCCGTCCATAGAGGAAATCCTAGCACTCAAGTCCTCCACCTACACATGAACCCACTTCACCTATTCTTCTAGCCATAGAGGAATGCCCTTTGTCTCCCCCTCACCTTTGAAGGATCCTTCATTAACATCGAGACTGCTTCACCTTTGGCTTCTCCACCTAGAGAGATGTCACCAGCAATACCTCTCCGACCAATGGGAGACACTTGTTTACCTCCTTCACCCACAGAGGATCACCCGTCATCTCCTCCACTTATCAAAGATCCAGTAGAAATGCTGTTGCCTCTAGGTGACCATTCTCCATCAGCTACCCAAGATCCTGCGGACTTACTTTCAGCTCTCTTACCCACAGAGGCTGAGGCTAGAAAATTCCCCATTTCTAAGACACATTTTATGGGAATCGCCATTGGATCCACATCAATCCCACCCACTACGTGTCTTTCGACACTTAGCATACCACCTGGATTACATGGATAGAGCCTTACTTTAGGGCATCTTCTACTTCCTATCTCAACACAAATGCAGATGTCACTCACTGACACTTCCACTATCTATCCAAAAATATTTCAGCCGATCGAACCAAACAAAACCACAACTATCATAAGTTCCCCCATGATACCACTCATGGCTCGGATCACATCTTTACCCATAACTCAACATGTTTATACATCCAAACCTATGCCTACACCATCTTCCTTTCCTAAACCTATTACTACCTTAGGGGTCATCCTAACGGCAAGCCTTACTCATCCACACATCAAATTAGATTTAGCTACATCCTCCAAAACTAACACCAAACTTAATACGGCCCCCAAACAAAAGAACCCATCCCCTAGATCTCATACCCCAACCTCTCTCATCACACCTTCATCATCTTCACCCCTTCTGTATGTCTTAGAACCTATCCCTTCTAACCTAGTTAAGAAACCTCCACCCGTCAGTAAACTAAAAATGTAGCAGCCCATTCCTCCCTCGCAAACCTATAACATACCCAAACACTGACACAACTTCGCCTACACTGCAGGCATTTTTACCACCCATACCTCTTATACCATCAATCACTTCTTCACTACCCACGACACTTCAGTCTCTTTCCCTCACACCTCCTGCATGACCCGTGCCATCTACCTTCACAACACCTCGGTTATCCCCATGGGTAACTCACCCTCTTCCACCATCCACTTTTCCCTCTAGATCTTGTGCACCCGTATCACCTTTACCCAAGAAGGTGCAACCTAAAGGAAAAAATCTGCTACCCTCCAATAAGGTAGTCAAACCAACCACACATTCTATTTCCAGTTCATCTCGTCATGCCCCTACCAAATTAGACACAACCAACATCCAAGACCACACCAGCACCTAAAACCATAGCTCGACCCACTCCCCCTCTTGTAAATAACCTTCCTATACATCCGGCCGCACCTGTACCCAAACCCACATTCACTTCCTATTATGATCCACTGGCGGGATCCTATGCCAAAATTTTAACCAACCTCCTTGAAACTTTGGTCATCACATTACCGCCTCTTAGACTTTACGACCCACTCAAGCCCAAACCAAAAGGGTTTGATGAAACAAAAATTTATGCTTGCCATTGTGTGCTAGGACATAATGTAGAGAACAATAAGGCTTTGAAAACCCTTCTTATCCAATTATGCCCTCCTAAAGAAAATTTTTATGATGAGGACCCCATTTCTCCAAAGCACTCGCTTCCATAGTTTTCCTTCATTTCTAACACAAATGACCCACTACCTCCACCCCAAAACACTCTTAGAGCCACCTTCAAGATTTGAAATTAACATGGTGTGCATCAGAGAACTTACCAAACCTCCACCCAAGTGTCAGTTTTCCCAACTAATCTCACAAGGTTCCTTCCCGCCTCTTGGCTTCTACCCTTCTGTCACTATACCTTTCATGGATCACCTACTTCACCTACCTCCCCACCTCAAATCAACATGATCCATGTTGCTACCCATGCACAGAAGGAAAAAGTTAAGGAAAAAGCAACCGACCAACCTACCAACCCGATACCCAACATACCATCTACACCCACACCTAAAGTCACTATCCACAGCCCCACATATCCTATTTCTAATGGGGTTACACATTACGTGATGCTCAAACAATTATACCAATCCTCTCTCAATATGTCCCTCTATGACCTCATCTAAACCTCTAAAGCCCATCACCAAGCTCTCATGGAGGTTCTTAAGTCTATAAGGGTTTTACCCAATGATCCTACACCCATATTCTCCATCATCACACCTCATCATGTAGCCTCTCTTACTAAATTAATGTCTTCTCCTACTCCTCCACCTACTCACCAATTAGCCTCATGTTAGCTTCTCGGATGAAGAGATCGCACCGCACCAAACCGATGACCTAGATCCAACTCTCTTCATCTCCATCCACATTGATGATATCCATGTACAATGTGTTATGATTGATGGGGAGCTAGCATTAATATCATCTCCTCCCATGCATTTGACCAAATGCACATACCCAAAAATTGCATGCATAAACATCCCATCATGTTGCATTCATTTAATGACGTTATCACCTCTACACTTGGCACCATCATCCTCCATGTTCACGTGGGCCCCTGTACTACTCCAGAGTTATTTTACATTTTGGAGGGGGAGTTTCAATATAATGTGTTACTTGGTAGACTCTGGATTCGTGGCATGGGTTGTGTTCCTTCCACTTTGCACCATTGTGTAAAGTTTGAGCATGAAGGACACACTTATACCATTCCAGCTGATCCATCACCTTTCAAAACCTGTAACATACTTTATCAACCCAATGACGTGCTCATACCCATTAAAGTGTCTTCATTCAAGACTACTTCCTCTTCACCTACACCTCTGCCCACCAATGTCGCCACTACCTCAACCACACCTATATCCTCCATTCCTACTTTGCTATGACCTCCACAGCTGACCCGTCCACCTCCCAATCAGCTAGCTCCACCTCTAATCCAACCTCCAGCACATCTTCTATCCCAGCTACCCACATATCAACCACCAATCCCTTGGAAGGCATTTTTCAATGCCTCACTCTGGGGGAGTACCACCTATATAGTGTCGAACACCTTCCTTACGCCACAAGAGTATGGAATTCTTCACCAAAGACACCCTCACTATGATCACCACATAGGAGAGTTTCTCCTTTATGATCCTCCTTTCCTTCACACCAACGTCACCTATGGGGGACTTGATACTACCACTTATACACTTGAACCACCATCACAAACCCACCCATTTTCTACCAACCTCCAGTCACTCACCAATCACCATTTCACCCACACCTTCCTACACCGATGTGCGTGGAAGGGATTTGGTTTTGGATTTTATGAGCAAGTTCATCACACTATTATTCCATGTACTACTCATAAACATAATGACCGTAGTGGTATCATATTTACTTGAACTACCTACCAAGAAGCCCGCATTGAACTCATTGAGGACATTAGCCCTTCTCCACCTTCTTCACCACCTTCACCAACAGAGTTGATGGATCCAAAATCCATTCCTCCTAAAAAAATTCTCATAAACACCATTTCCTGGGGCCTCTGACTTATCAACGCGAGGGCGAGGCTCCCTCTTCTCTTCCCTTCATGTATCCTGAAATTATCGATGACGATACACCTTCCATTAATGTCGTTCAATCGGGATGATGAATCTATACTCACCTACCTTGGTGTAGAAGACTCATATATTCACCGGTCGTTACCATCTGAGATGCAAACCATGTTGAACAAATCGACTATCGAAATTAACATCCATACTTAGGATGACCCGCACATTCTAAAGATTGGTCAATCTTTAGATCTTGTTGAACAAGAAGCCATCACTTCTTTTCTCAAAGATCATAACCATGATTTTGCTTGGTCTTACACAGACATGCCTGGTATTGACCCCACCATAGTGGTCCACAATATCATAACCATTCCCAATGCTAAACCCATAAAACAAAAGCTTGAGGAAAATGCACCCTCGCATTGCTCTTCTAGTTAAAGAAGAACTTCAACGCCTACTTTCTTTTTCCTTCATCTTACCCATTGATTATTCTCGATGGATTTCTAATATTGTCCCCGTCACTAATGTAGTAGGGGTACTCCACATTTGCACATATTTCCATGACCTAAACTTATCTTTCCCAAAAGATGACTTTCCTTTACTCGGTATTGACCAACTGGTTGACCTTACCATTGGTCACGAGATGCTATCACTCATGGATGGTTTCTCGGGTTATAACCAAATCTTTCTTGCTCTAGAGGATCAAAACAAAACCACATTCATCACCTGTGGGGACCTTCTACTATCGAGTCATGCCTTTTAGCCTTAAAAATGTTGGTGCCACATACCAGTGAGCTATGACTTACATATTCCATGACATCATGCACTGCATTTTGGAGGATTACGTAGATGATCTCTTGGCCAAATCTAAATGCCACTCTGAGAACCTCGCCATCCTAAAACCATCTTTAACCACCTCATTAAGTATTGTGTTCACCTTCAACCCAAGAAATGTGTCTTTGCGGTTCTCTCGGGTAAGCTCCTAGGATTTATCGTCTCCTTATGCGACATAGAGGTTGACCCCACTAAAGTCAAGACCATTCTCTAAATGCCTCTACCCACTAACTTGTGGTAGCTCCGTAGCCTGCAAGGTAAGTTGCAATCTATTTTCCATTTCATTTCGCAACTATCTGATCATTTTCAACCATTTCATCACCTTCTAAAAAGGATGTTTCCTTTAAATGGGATGAGGATTTTCATAAAGCTTTTGAAGCCTTCAAAAATACCTTCTCCAACCACCTGTACTCATTCCACCTAAATACAATCAGCCCTTCTACCTATACATATCAGCTACCGATCACTTCCTGGGGGCCATGCTCATTCATCATGATGAACAACACAGGAAGAAAGTAATTTATTACATAATCCGTACTATTTTGGACTACGAAACCCGATATACCCATGCCAAAAACTTTTCTTAGCCTTAGTTTTTGTTGCCACCAAACTCCGCCATTACCTACTTAATCACAAAACCTATGTGGTGACCAACACCGACCCCTTACACTTCATGTATGCAAAACTTACCAAAATCAGCGAGCTACATGCTAGCTTATGCTTCTAGCCAACCTTGACCTCGAATTCACCCATTAAAAGTCCATCAAGGGCCAAGCTATTGCTGACCAATTGGTGACGCACCTATTTTTGGGGATCAACCCTCTAACTTTGACTTTCCATATGAGTTTCGTGCTACCCTTTCCTTGGATGAACCCGCGTACCAAATGACACTCTTCTTTGATGGTTCCAAGTGTCAGCGTGGGGGTGGGGCTGGTGTTATTCTCATCCTGCTTGATGGTGAATCCATGCCTTTGTATTTCAAACTTGATTTTGATTATACAAATAATATTGTTGAATACAAAGCACTTGTATTAGGTCTCCAGGATGCATATGCCTTAGATGTTAAGTCAATCAACATCTTTGGTGATACTCAATTAGTCATAAACCAAATCAATGGTATATACCGGTGTCATAATGAGATCCTTAAAAAGTATAAGCATCATGTTGACATACTTTTTACCACCTTTGACCGTTATGCCCTTTAAACCGTCCCACATTCTACCAACAAATTTGCAAATACCATGGCCTGCTTGGCTTCTCAAATACCCGCTTCGCCTACCAATTCTAAAATCTTTGTCACTATACAAAGACTCCAATCACCCTCTTATTTACCTCATGAAGTTTACTCTATCGGAACCACCACTCCTGACCCGAGTGACCTTTGGTATAAACAATACTCAGACTATCTTTCCCTCTCCATCTTGCCTCCCGACCTTACTCATAATGGAAAACGTGCCTTTCTTAAAAGGGTCTCTCATTACGTCATCATAGGTGGCCTCCTCTATAACCATAGATTTGATGGTATTCTCTTACGGTGCCTTACAAGTTCTTAAATTACTTATACCATTAAGGAATTTCATGATGGCATATGTGGAGGTCACTTCAGTGGCCTTGCTATTGCTAATGTATTCTTCACCTAGGCTATTACTGGCTGACCCTTAACCATGATTATTGTGATTACATTAAGCGTTGTGTAAAATTTCAACAACATGCCAACCTTCATCATACACCCAGTTCATTCCTTACAAGTCACCCGTGACCTTTGACCCTTCTCTCAATGGGGTTTGATCTTGTCGGAGAGATCAATCCCCATTCTTCCCAACAACATCAATGGATAATCACCACTACCAAATATTACACTAAATGGGTTGAATCCATACCTCTCATCTCCACAAAAGCCAAGAAAATATGTGATTTCATCAATCATCACATCATTTTTCACTTTGGTGTTCCACATCGCCTCATCACTGATAATGGAAAACAATTCAAAAATAAAACCTTGCAGAAACTTTGTGATGCCTTTGGTATTCAACTAAGTTTCTCATCACCTTATTACCCACAAACCAATGGCCAAGCCAAATCCACTAATAAAACCCTAAACAAAATTCTCATGAAAGTGGTTAATGATACTGGGAAGGACTAGCATATGCACATTCCTTTCACCCTGTGGGCGTATCACACTAGTATTCGCACTTCCACTACTACCACACCTTTTTCTTTGGTCTATGGTACAGAGGTTGTTCTGCCTCTCGAAGTCCATATTCCCTCACTTCACATTTCTCTCCATGACATGCTCAATGATGATGAATTTTGCCAGGACCATTTAGCACAACTTGAGTTATTAGATGAATGCCGTCTTAATGCTCTTGACCATCTTCAAGTTTACCAAAAATGTATCAAATGTGCCTATGACAAACGTGTCCATGAACGAACCTTCCAAGTCGGTGACCTTGTCTGGAAGAAAATCAACATGTAACCAAAACGGAAAAATTAAACAGGGAAAATTTTCTCCTAATTGGCTTGGACCATACATTGTGACTCATACTTATGGGTCACGTGCTTATCATTTATCTTCACTCGATGGTAAACCTAAACCTAAACCCCTTAATGTCTTACATCTTCACCATTCTATTGTTGACCTTTATTCCTACCTCATTTTTGCCTCTTTGCATGCTCATCCCTTGAGCACCATTCACTTCCTCCTTTCACTATGCCATATCCACCGATTAAACAAGAATCGTGTGTACCTGTCACTATTTTATCTTCTCTTAAATATGTTTACCATGGTGCTACACATGGCATGATTCTCATGGATAATTTTTGTCTACTTTTAGATGAGATCCCATGGTCATTCCACCTTGCTTTCTAAGAAAGAATTTGATTCTTCACCTTAGTCTTGTCCATGACTTAAAAACCCTCACGTGGGATCCAACTCTTTGAGTCAAAATTCCATTAAAAAGATGAATCCCTCAAAAGGACATCTTTCTTTCTACATCTCTGCTATAAATAGACTACTCCCTCGAAGGACAGCTATGTAAAGCTTGCTTCAAAAAAAAAGAAGAAGAGAATATGAAGCTTCCCGCATCAATTAGCTTCATGAAGACCTCAAGGAGTTAATTTCCTCATCCCATATAGACTTCCTACATCGATCAGTCTATCTCAAATACACGTCAAAAATAGAAAACTTTTTTGTCATGGACTTGCTCATTGTGATCTTGGATCTCTTGCCAAAAAGGCATGCTACCTCATACCATATAAACTAACCACTTTTCACCCTCTCACCATTTACACCTTCATTTCCTACCACCTCAAGGGACCTGACTGGAACCATGACATTTGGTGATCATGTGACTATTCTTCACCTTTAGAATAATCAATCATGCAATGTCTTTAGGGTCTTACATTCATCACCTATCTAAGGTATGACCCACCCGTTATGATCCTTACCAATCAGGTGGCTTTCTTTCTTCCTCTTATCTTTTCACCTTCTTCATTACATCTTGATCATCTTATCTAGGACTAGATCCTCGACGCTTATCTTTGGGTAATTTTCTTCTTTCACCATAATCAACTCAACATCACCCATACCAATGTGCCCACAATTCACCCATACCTAAAAGACCTAGACTCAATCATGCCTATAACCTACCAACTCATTCTCATCCTTCCTCACATTTTTCCCTAGCTTATGGGAGAACTACATTGGCCTGAGGTCCCTTTTTTCGAGACTATGTAGGCAGCACTCCAAGGGCATGGGGCCCTGGAGGTTAGCTTAGCCACTCTCTACCCTAACCAATTCCCCTTCCCTTTTCCTAAGTCACATTCTACCTTAGTTTCCTTTTTTATCAATAATTTGAAATTAAACCAAACAAACAACAAATTACTTCACATCTTTATCATCATCATTCATACATTTATTATTTCTACCATTTCTTTACCATTATCATGTATGTTACTATAAAACATCTCAACATGACTCATATCATCATTAATTACACAAATTAAGGAATTACAAACTCAACCAAAAACTCGACTCCATTCATGCCTAAACTTGACTCAATCCATGCCTATAACCTGACTCCATCCATGCCTAAACCTGACTCAATCCATGCCTATAACCTGACTCCATCCATGCCTAAACGACTTAATCCATGTCGATAACTTGACTCCATCCATGCCTAAACTGACTTAATCCATGCCTATAACCTAACTCCGTCCATGTCTAAACATGACTCAATCCATGCCTATAACGTGACTCCATCCATGCCTAAACCAAAAACCTGACTCGATCCATGCCTATGACTTGGCTCTACCATGCCTACGCTACTTAGTTTCCGTCACATATATAAATCAAAATAACAAGATAGCATCAACCATGTATACATCATACCAAATCATCCATCTCATCATACCGAATCATCCATCTCATCATATAAATTTATATATCCATACAATATACACTGATACCAAATAATATACATCATACAAAAACTCTCATATACAGCCTCACCATCTTTGGCACACAAGCTGGTATATGATAAAAAATGCACAAACTCTCGTATACATCCTCAATCTCTTTGGCACGCAGGCCGGTATATACAAAAATGAATAAATACATCACAACAGAGCGACATTCATCAGGCATCATCCTTCCGGATATCCTTCATATCGGTCTCTCTCGTTTCCTCCTCCCCCTCGGCTCTTGTCCGGCAACCTGATAACATCTCACCACCTACCATGGGTCATGGCTGGGTCCCTAATGGTACATCACCTAAGGTTGGTCTCCGTGAACTAATGGCCTCACCACGATTTTTCGGGCTCGATGGCCCCCTATGCTCTCTACGTTGTGGGTACGGGATCTGGTCCTCTCACTCGAGGTTATTGTTCCCTGTACTCTCCATAGGATAGAAAATATATCCCTTTGCCATCATCTGGTCCTAATAATACCTATCCTCACCTAGGGCATCCTGTAATCTGGATACGGGTACTATCTGTGGTGGCCCCATCGGCCACCGCCCCTATGCATGTCTTATGGGACCCTATCCCACCCTTTCTTATGAACCGGACCTTATCATGGTGCTTATGATGGTGTCATTAGCCTCACACCATGTGCTCGTAATCGGGCTGTAATGCCACAATTTTTTCTGTGTGTAGTGGCCAACTCGCCCTACAAACCTGTAACCTACACCTGTAAGGTGGCCACCTATCATCATCACCATCTCCATCTCCACCCTATGCCATTTGGGCATGTAGACTGGCCACCTATGCATGCAAATCAGCCACCTTTGCCTCTCAACCTACCAACTGCTCCTATACCATACCCAACTATGTAATCAGGGTTGTCACCTACCTACCCATGTAGGATGTCTCTCTCGAACGGTGATGGTGGCTAAGTCTCGCTGCCCCGGTCTAGACAAGTACTACTCATAAATGAGCCACCCACCATTATCTATATCGTCCATCACCCCAAAGATCATCAATCTTCCTATCTATCACCTACTTCTCCTACCATGTAGGTACTGTGGGCTATGGTAGTGGCAGTGGTCTCTCTACATCATCTCTTTGGTACTATGGGAAGGGTGGAGGTATGTCTTGCATGGCAGCCCAAATTGTCGTCGACCCATTTTATAGAAATCATCTCGTGCTCTCTCGGCATGGTGCCCTCTATCCACCTAAGTAGCTAAAAGTCATCTATCTCATCATCCATATGTCTGTATGAGGGATAACCCACATACGGTCTCCAAATAATGTCCACGCTAGACAATCCCTCTAGTAGTGCTTGTAATAGGCTACATCATGAGTAGCCCTGTCTAAGTGACACTCTCCAATCATAGGCACCCATCACCTATAACCTACCCACACCAAACCCGGCTTGAATGCATCCACCTGGGGCATACCAATCGATGAACACACACAATGTGCTATAGGCCCAATAGTGAAGAATAAATGTGCAACATAAGTTGAACCTGCAGAGCTGCCCATATGCCCATAGCTCTCTATACAACTACACCAAGAATGTTGGCACCCAGGAAAATTAGGTCTTGTCCATCATCATATCATGCAGCACCCCCATCAGTGATCATGGGAATCTCCCACCCTCTGCATCCAGTAGTGCAAAACAACATACTTGCCTCCATCAATAATACTACTAGCCTCATCTCCTCTAGACGGGCTAGGTACATCTCTCCATAACTCAAGCTGGCACTATGAAATGTCATCTCTATCAGTCCCTCACCAAATACTATTAGCATCAACTCCTCATATGCCTCTGAGGAGATCAAGTATACATGTGTCCCCAATATAGGTAACCGCAGTTCCTCGTACACGTCCTCTAGGGTGATTTCATCTTGCCGGTCAAGAAGCTGGAACGTGTTGGTCACTGAATCCCATCTATCGATGATGGTGACCATCAAGCTCAGCTTCTGGACTACATTTTGGTAGCGTCTGACCCTACTCAAGACCACATATGTGACATGTCTCCACTCCTCGACTATCGCAGCCCCATGAACTATCACGAGCAGGGGTGGCACCTGTCTCGCATCCTCAGCTGATCTCTCACCTGCATCCAACAAAACATCACATTACTACACCTTAATCATACCCACAATCACTCTCAACACCTCACCTATACTTACCACCCTACATCTCTTTCCCTAAGCCTCCTTACCTTTGTATCCCATCTTCTATCTACCCACCCCAACCCTAACCCACTATCATTCACCCTTACCTCTTTCTACCCCTTACCTATGTTATGATTTTTTCCTCTCGAAATCTCACCTATACTTACCACCCTACCTCTCTTTCCCTAGACCTCCTTACCTTCATATCCCACCTTCTATCTACCCACCCCAACCCTAACCCACTATCATTCACCCTTACCTCTTTCTACCCCTTACCTATGTTATGATTTTTTCCTCTCAACCTCTCCTACTTACCACTACCTATCTCACCCACCCAACCTAGGGCACTTTTTCACCCCTTTTCCCTAAATCATGATCGATGCGATTACCTCTAACTAACCCCCGGTCCCCCATAAACTAGCATCGTCACCTTTTTGTGATCGAATGCCTTGTTACACACCGACGCCGGTCATTGTTGCCATAAAAACCGCGACACCCAAAACCCCCTCTTCCTAAAATTCCCTTTCTTTCCCTTCTACCCACCCAATCCTACCTAACTCCCACCTCCACCTCTCCCCACCCCTCATTCACCCAACCACCTCCCTCCCCATTCCTATTTTTACCCGATTTTCCCTCCCACAAATGCAAAATTCATTTCCCCCAAACCCATTTTTCCCCACCCGACCTCTAAACCAATCTAACTCACAAAACAAAGAAAGGGATTGACTCTTACCTCATCACACTGCCATCGATGTGTGGTGGCACATCAGCCGCTTACACATGTGGTCCACTCGATCCCTCTCCTACATTTGACATCACCCAATCAACCTACTCACCTCCAACCTAGCGAATCAATCAATCAATCTGATCTCATGGACTCGCCTTATTAATCGAATCACCTGCTACACCACTCACTGCTAACTCAACTCTCCATTACATGGGATGCTTTCCACCTTTCTCTCTCTCACCTGTCATTTTCTCCTATTTAGAAAGTGACAAATGATTCCATAAAAAGTGGAAATTTCCTTTTTATAACCTACCCGACTTGACCGGTGATAGTTTTACCTTGACCAACATCGGTCCCGTGCCCTATCTTACCATGGTTGGTTCATCACGACCGGCATTGGTTCCTTCAAACTATCATTGGTTATCATGCTTAGTCCTTTTCCTCCCCCTACCCCTAATTTGGTGACCTACATCCTTTTTACCTCACCCATACCTGACTTGGACCCTCCACTTTATCCTCCTGACCTCATCCTTTATTACCTCACCTCATCCTCATTTGGGGACTCATTATTTTACCCATACCTCGACCTAGTTACTTGGACCTAGAACATTGCTAGTGACATGTGACCTCATGTGATAGTTATACCTCATGTGATAGTGGCTGTTACCCGTGTTGATTGGCATATTCACCTTATCTTGCCTCCTGCCATGATTGTTTATCATGACCCAACCTTTGGTGTACCAGAACATACCTAAACGTTCCTGCACCTAACCTACGATGTGTTTCCTGACCATATCCTATACATTGGATGCCAAAATCACCTCAACCTTGTTAGGATAAACCTATCGACCTTATAAAATGTAGAGTTTTCTTGTTCTTCAACCTGGTACCGTGCTACAATTTATACATGTGCATGTGTTTGACTGTTCCTACCTTTGACCCTAACCCATTACCTGGATTACTCGATTAGACCTTTACCCCTTTTTACCCTTGTTACCCACCTTCCTCTTCATCACATTCACCTTTTATCAAACCACTCACCGATTCTACCTTCTACCTCATCAGTTCCTAGTTTGAGGGGGATCACCTTCACCCACACATGGGGTAACCACATCTTATTTTTGTCAACATCACTTACCAATACAAGCTATGCAACAAAAGGGGAAAAATGTAGACACCAAAATTGGGTCACACTCTCCTTGGTCCCTCGACAAATAACAAATGTGAATACACTCACCTAACCATGGCCCCTTTCATCCCAATCTAATATTAATTTAATTAATTTAATTAAATTAATTCATGATCTCATAATATCTATTATTTAAATATCCTAATTGGGATAATGCCCACACCACCACCTCACCTATACACCTCATCTAGCCACCTCACCCTAAGACCTATTCTTAGTATGTTTCCATTTCTAACTAAGACCTACCTAAACCCTAAAATCAAAGGCTACATTCCCTCTAACCACATTCCCTCTCCCGTTAGAAGGGAAGATTCTATTCTAATCTGCAGAGAAAGACGAACGAGATATAAGAAAATCAAAGGGATCTGCCGATTTTAGTAAACCTAGGAAATCCCACCCTAACCGATGTCGGTTACCCTAAACCGCCGTCGTTAGACCGAACCATCATCGGTTACCATTTATACCCCAAAATAACCTTATTTCGAGGTTGGAACATTTTCTAAGAGCAAGCGATGAATCCAGAGTTGCATGCAAGTAGAACCAGCATTCGTACATTCATCGAGCATCCACATCGGATCAAAAGAAATCACAAAGTCATTTGCATTCACGGGAGCATCCGGGAAGCACCATCACCACATCAAACTCCATCCATCTGATCAACTGCCATTTCCATCCAACCATCAAGCTCATACAACAGTAAGTGTTTTATTAACTAGCATTCATCCATTTTCATTTTAATAGACTCTTTTACTTCTGTTATCAGTTCTACTTGTATTCCCATGCACCCATCATTTTCCTTCATACAAACTTGATCATTCCTTCACCCACACCATTAAATTTCCCATATCCTATTGATAACTACCCCTGAGCACACCTAAGACCTACACAGACCTCGCCATTTCCCTCTTCATTTCCATTTAGCCCCGATCTGTCATCACACCAAGATTTTATTAAGTTTCCTCTATCGTGACCATACTAACAATGTGGTTACCAACAACCATTGACGGTTCACTTAAACCGACATCGATCATACCAAACTGACGTCGGTTTCTATGTTTTACTCTTAGACCAAGAACAGAGCCTAAAATCTCCACCAAATACCCAAAACAGCCCAGAACCAGACCTTGGCTAGTACCAGTACCTTGACAGAGACCTTGACCTTTAGATTTAATCATAGCCTAGCCTATTGTGAACAAATTTTCTTACTGTAGTCGAATGAGATACCTAAATCATTTTAATTGCAGTATGGTTTTATTTATTGTTAACATTGAATTATTTTAAATAGTGGATTGACAGCCTTCTAGGGAGTATCATACTTCCCGGATCTAGCATACACTAGGTAGTCCACTGCATATACTATTTAACTTCTATTTGGTGGTCTTGTTTTCTATTTCAGGTAGTTCCTCCTAGCCAAAAGGAAGCTCTCATGATCAGCTATGGATCAAGAAGTCATACACGCACAACAACCTTTAACTAGCTTTAACAGATTTTCCTCCTAGCCCATTTACCCTTATCTGTTTCATCAATATTCAAAGAAATGCTCTAAGAATCAGGTGAAAACAGCTGTAAAGGGGCATATATCCCTACTAGAATGCCTATTAGAGGCAACTCTATATCGAAGTGCCACAGGTGCATGTACTCGCATGCAGAGTCGGGTTCCTTGTCTCTAAGGTTGATGTAATGGAGGACTTATCCCCACCCCCAACATAATGTTGTTCATCAAATTTATCATCATCATCACCATCATTGTTGCCACGACCAGCTCCACCCTCATCACCATTAGGAGGCCCCACTAGGGGTGCCCTCACTTCGCCTCGTAGGCCACTCAGGGAATGGTCAAGCGGTGTGGAATCACTCCATGGTACCAAGGGGAATACTCTAATGTATAGCTAGGCTCTCTGATATATCTCATGGGTACCCACATAGCTGGTACCACATGTAAAAATCTAGTCAAGGCCCCGCCACTAGCAATCTGTGGCCCCATATAAAAATACTCTCTGCCCTACGAACATACCACATATCTGGCCCAGGTACATCTGGGTAATACCAAGATGTCTTTGGCACCTATCCACTCTATAAATCTCCCACATATAGTTGTGGCTTCCCATCATGAAGTGCTCAATAGTCACAGTGTTGAGCTCTAGGCCATCCTCTAGCCACTAAAAATGTTTGTAAGGCCTCCATACCACGACAACCTTTTATAGCTCATCCAACATGTAGTAGTAATGGTAAGCATCTCCTATGTGTGGCTGCACATTATCTCCAATCAGAACCCAAACCATAGTTTAAGGCTCCTATGGAGATTGACCTCTCAATACACCCATGGGGTGACCAATAGCAATGTGGTCCCATGCCCAAATCTGTAATAATCTAGTCGGTCTTACCATCTTCTAATGGTAGTATGTGATCAAGTGGAGGTCCCAATATAAGTGTGCTAATATGCACTGACCCCAGTAGTATGTCTCCCCATAAATCAAACCTCGTATCACTCCAAGGAGACCAAGTGGAAATGAAGCACCGATCTTGTTAGGGAGTAAAACTCCACTGACAAAGGCCATCATGTAGACTACCACACGATCAAGCTCTGGGTCCTCGATGTAGCATGACAATCTAATAGTCACCTGTGATGCGGTATCATCGGGACGCCAAATAGCTCAAGAATACACCAATCAATGTCAAGCTAGGTGATGGGTATATTGAATGAGCTAACCCTAGATGGGGACCCACATGATATGCCATATATCCTCCAATATAATCATAATCTCACCGGTCAAGATCTCAAAGCACCGACTCTCGTTGTGCTACCTCTCAGCTACGGCTATTAACAAGCCGTGATCCAAGGTAATCTATGGCATATCGGCCACGTAAGCCAATCTTTTCATGTATAGAAGGATATCCAATATCCTTATATCACCCTCATCAAATGGCACCTCTATCGCCGCCAACTAGCCGTACCTCTCAGGGTATGCAGAATAGGTAGTATCCTCTATAAAAAAAAAGGGCACATGTTAGGATCTAATTTTCTATCCACTTCTATCTAATTTTCTATCTATTCCTAGCTAATTTTCTAGCAAAATTCTTCTTTCATTCATCTAATGTACTAATTTTCACCTTCTTCTACTAACCATCTAGTCTATTTTTCATCTATACTTAGCTATTTTGGTTGTAGGGATAAGTTCCCTCCTTTCCCTAGTGTGTGTGCCTCCACTTGGATGCATATGCGCTTGTCTCGGCATATATGTGCCTAGCAAACGCATAAACCTCTACTTCGACGCATACGTGCCCTACCCGATATGTGTGCGCATCCTTGTTTTTTCACCCCTGGCATGTAGGCCCCCTTTTCTCCAAATACGTGGACATGTACCTATTTTTCAACACGTATGTGTGTGCGTACCTTTTTTTTTGACACATGCACATGCACACATCTATCAAATCAATGCATACACACATGATCTATCAAAAATGCCAAACCTACCCTAAAAAGGTGAAAAAACCACATTAAATGCAAACATGACAAAAGAGGGATAGAGCACTCATGTAAGGCACATCTGTTGGGTCCCGAAGAAACTCTCGATGTGATCTGCTCATTTCCATCTTCTCGGTAGTCTCACCATCTCACTCCAGGGCTATCGCTCTCACTCGTGGTAAAAATTTCACAAGAGCTCTACTACAAATGAACTGGTCGTGATTGTTTTACCCCCTTAAGTGGGTATATTAGGCTATCGAGATTCCCCTTAGGGCTTTTTTTTCTCCACCGTGATCACTCTAGTACTTCTTTTTCTCACCGAGATGATTATTTTTATATCTAAGGTGATTATTTCTACTTGTTTTTGCATGCAGAGCACTTGGTGCCACCACTCATGCGGTCAATTCAATCAACCCGAAATGATTTATGAATATTCCAAGAACCATTTTTCTATCATTTCTCTTCTATTTTTCCTTTCTTTTTCCCATCACAATGATTATTTTTATAAAATAATTATTGTTTCTTGTAATTCTTCTAGCCGGGGCATTTTTTCTATTTGATGCCCTTACCCTCGCCATCCGGTAGTTGCACATGCTCTTAAGAGATCTTCGACCTCTTATGCAAATTCTTCTTACCAATCAAAAAAATTTAAAAATTATAAAATCATCCAAAAACAAAAAAATACGTGGCGCGTGCACTATTTTTCAACACGTACGCATGCACATACCTATTTTTTTCGATGTGTGCACATGCACGCATCTATCAAACCAATACATGCACGCACGTGATCATCCGTAAAAATGCCAAACCTACCCTTAAAAGGTGAAAAAACCACATTAAATGCAAAATTGACAAAGGAGGGATAGGGCACTCATGTAGGGTCCATCCGTTGGGTCCTGAAGAAACTCTCGGATGTGATCTACTTGTCTCCATCTACTCGGTAGTCTCGCCATCTCACTCTAGGGCTATCGCTCTCACTCGTGGTAAAAATTCACAAGAGATCTGCTACAAATGAACTGGTTGTGATTGTTTTAACCCCCGTGTGGGTATATTAGGCTATCGGAATGTTCCTAGGGCAAGGTTTCTCCATCGTGATCACTCTGGTACTCCTTCTGCTCACCACGATGATTATTTTTATATCTAAGGTGATTATTGCTACTTGTTTTTACACGCAGGAGTAATTGGTGCCACCCTGCAGTCACTTCTTCAACCCAGAATGATTAATGAATATTCTAACTGCCATTTTTCTATCATTTCTCTTCTATTTTTCCTTTCTTTTTCCCGTCATGATGATTATTTTTATAAAATAATTATTGTTTCTTGTAATTCTTCGCCAAGGCATTTTTTTCTATCTAACGCCCTTGCCTTTGCCATCTGGTAGTTATTCATGCTCTTAGGAGCTCTTCGGTCTCTTATGTAAATTCTTCTGACCGATCAAAAATTTAAAAAATTATAAAATCATCCAAAAAACCAAAAAAATCGTAAAACTTCAAAAATGGACTAAAATTGGTAAAAGGCTCATTTACAGCTAAAATATGTGTCTCTCGCATGGCACTCATCTCGTATCTTGCTAACATTTTCACATGTTTTGAAATAATGACTCGCGGATCACCTAACTCTCTTTGGGCACTATCGGTTGCAGGTATTGTTTTCATCGTGCACATCACTTTTCCATTGGACCTAAGTGTCCTCCATCCTTTCCCTTGCATATAAAAATTTCTTGGGGCATCATTTTAAACCCTTTTCATTTATCAAAACATTTGGGACTACATCTCGATAAAAATTATTTGTGCAACTATCTTGAACATTTTTGGTTTGAGTGTGTGCATGAGATTGTGCTTATTTCCCTGTTAGGTGAGTTGTTTACTTCTTGTATTACATTGCATGTTTTTATATTACATGGAGTTGATGTTTTAGCAAGGGAAAATTGTTTGTATCTTGGATTTTCATGTCATTTTACACTTCCGTTGTATACTTACATTTTAATAAGGGCCGATGATGAGGATGCTAAGAAAAATGATGATTAAAAAAATGTTTGCACTGGTTTGTGGATAGCTCAATATCCCTCTTTCTTATTGTTCTCTAATCTTATATTCACATTTTTCTTTCTTCTGTTCTCTTTTCGATCATCGATCAAGTTCTTCCATCACCCCATCGACACTTGAGGGGGCATCCCTTTAGCTAACTAATTTTTCTTCTACCCCTTCAAAAAAATTCTACTCGTTTATGCTTGTCTACTTTCTTTGAAGTGATGTAGCTTATGTCACCCCAAAGAGGGGAAAATGTAGACACCTATAGTTTGATCAAAGCATTATTACTCTTAATATTGTGCTAACTATCCTCCTCCTTATAAATTGATGACATACCATCATTTAGACCTATCTAATTCCCCTCTTACGACACTCTTTCAGTCATATTCCTCTTATAAGTCAATTAAATAGGCTAATATAGGTATCTTCTTGGCTAAATCCTCTCATATCCTCTTCTAGACTACTTCTATTAGTTTCCTACAATATCAATCCATTTCATTGGATTGATTATACCTCTCAAAACTCTTTCAAATCCCTAATTTCTCTCTAAGAGCGATATTAACTATCCTAACCTAGGTTAATTAGCCCTAACTATGGTTAACCTCTTCTAAAAACTAGTCGAATCTTACTTTGACTTGATAAAGTGATTTTTGGGATTTTTCATTTGTCCCACATGCACCCAAATCCCCCACTTTCCTAGATAGAAAACTATAAATAGCCCACTACCCCCCTCTCATTTACAAGAAAACTTCTTCCCTCTGACATAAACTATAGTATTATTGCTACGATTAGGAGTTTTATTTCATTTTATTGAGCTATTTACTTTATCCTTTGCAACACACCACACACCATGGAGTAAATGTGAAGAACCATTAGCCTTGAAGCCATTAATGGTGAGATCCCATTCTCTTAAGCACAAACTGATTGCTTAGATCCTTATTAGGCTCATTTATTTAAGCTTTCAAGAATAGAGGGTAATTATATTTGTTAAGTTTGCTTGTTTGCTTCAAATTTAATGTATGCAAAATAGGAATCCTTGTTAACTTCTTATCTGATGGTCCACTTATTGGTCTTTCACAAATTTTTGGGGTCTCTTGAGTTTTCTTACCCCATTTCATAGCTTTTTCAACCTTTCATTGCATACACCCTCAATCCGGAAAATAAGGAGGAGGTTAAAATGTTTCCTCTTGGGAGCTATGAGGAGCTATTATACGGTGCTCGTTGCATTGACAAAGCAAAGTGATAAACTCTTGACGAAAGACTTATGGTCTAAATGGGAAATTGGTCACTCCCTCTCAATGTAATTCAAATTTCCCAAATGGTTCAAACAATAACAATCAAAGACCCAAGGTCCTCAATAATAATCGTGGTGCTAGAGTGGATGATGTAACTTATCAGTATAAGAAGTTGAATGCTTTTATCACTAGCAACATAAATAATGGAAATAACAATGCAAACAGGAACAACCAAACGAGTAACAACTTCACTCCTATCAACATAGTTGATTTTAGTCACCTCCCCTTCCTCCTCAATAGGTATATGCCCAAGGCTTGGTTTGATACCCAATCCAATATCCGAATCAATTTCCAAATAAGTATCATAACCAAGGCCATAGGGTTCCAAAATTTAACTACAATAACCAAGAATAGAATAACAACAAAAACTATGGGTTGTACTAAAACTAGAACTAAACACCTCATGACTATAATCCCAACTTATATTTTGGTATCCATAGGGTTATAGGACACGATGCTCAAATGTGCCGTGATTGCAATAAGTTCATACAATGGATTCCGGAGGCCGAGACACTCTTCATGGAGATTTTCTTTGCTAATCCTATTGCACCCACACAAGACACTTACATGGGACATGTTGCTCCACAGAATGCTACTCTCAAGATCTATAAAGACCCCTTCCCAACACATCCTAAAAATAGGAAGCTTAATCCTCATTGTACCAACAAAGGATTCCTGTAGGAACCAATGATCGTGAAGCTTCTATGTGTATGGATCCCAGAGTAGATCCTCCTTTGGAAACCCAAATCAACCTAATATTGTAGGCCTAGTTGATTTAGAAATCGAATCAGAAGTCCTTATGGTGACTCGTACGTGTGATTATACTTCACAACCTCTTCACGTTTATCCCTCAATGTCAGATGGTACGCCAGTAGCTCTTAAGTTAGTACAAACCTATGATTTGATCATAGATCTGAATAATACCTTTTCCAACATTTCCTTTTTGTATTTGTTAAATAATTCCCTATGCATAAATAATATTTATTATATGCACTAGGTATTGGCCATATAATCCACATCACCCCCTCCAGAGGCCCAAATAAATCATATAGACTTTGATTTCTATCCCTCGGGGTATCCTGATAGAGATGTTAGATTTTTGTTCGATATCAGCAAGATGCCTACTAACACTAAGCTAGCATGGAGATGTGATCCCGTGTTATATCTTCAAGTTTGGATTTACAACAATTACACTAAGAAATCTATGATAGATGATGGGGTTGATGTTAATATAGTCCCCTTATCCTTTCTACAAAATTTAGGCTATAGAGAGAGGAACTATTCCTCCACCCAAAACACACTAAGAGGTTATGATAGTCTTAAAGCAACCTCTATTGGAACCAAAGTTCTTCTAGTCAATCTTGGACCCAAGACCATGTTAACTAAATTTAATATTATAGATCAGGAAACTAACTATAATATGATTCTTTATCAACCCTGGATTCACAAAATGAATGAATTTCCTTCTACATTATTCCAAGAAGTTGGATTCTTACATCTTTAGAAGGTCTTCGTGGCTCAAGGTGACCCAAATACATTCGATATCTATTTATTCAACTTAAAGAAGAAACTGAGGGTTCATGTTGAATTCGAGATCTCATTCAATCAGCTTAAATAATCCGCAAGGATCAATAACTACATCTAAGCTTGTTCCTACGACTGATTTGGAAGCCCCTAAGGAAATCGAAGGGGTTGATGTTAATGAAAAAAATCCGTTGTGGTAGAAATTGTGTCAATGAAAACCACAGCTGAAATTGTTAAGATTTTGGAGAATGATCTACCTATTATTCTCCCATTTGATTCCTTGGGCATAGGTCATGCTCTTAGAATCACCTCTCTTTTGGCTGAGGGATTTGAAGAGATTTATATGGTTGAGGTCTCAAAAGTTAAGGAAGAAGACTCTAAGAATAATCAATCTTTTATCTTCCTCGATAACTATTAGACTCTAAACTACAATGGTACAAACTATCATTTTGGCATTAGGGTAGGGGTGATCCTCACTTCCCGTAAGGGGAAGGTCATGCCTTTTACCTTCAAACTAAACTTTGAATGCACAAACAACAGAGTTGAATATGAAGCTCTACTTCTTGGTCTTATCGTGGCCAAGAGGATGGGTGTGAACAACATTAGGGTTTTGGGTGATTCTCAACTTGTTTCTAATCAAGTCTAAAAAGTATATGAGACTAGAGCAGAGCACCTACAACTCTATAAGTCCATCATCCTGGAGATTTGCAATGGTTTTGACTTTATATCCATAGAATACATTTTGTGAGAAAATAACTATTGGCTGATTCTATGGCTACTTCCTCTTCACATTTTTATCTCGAGTGAGGACTTAAAGGAAACAAAATTAATTTTTTCAATCTAATCCAAACATTTGGTTTGAAGGATGCCAACCAATGAAATGTTAGCATATGTCAAGGTTGAGAATGATCCTATCACATTGGATTTCATGGAAAATGATGAGGAGATCTTAGGATACCTCAATTCTTACACCGACCTCCATCCCATGCACCATAAGAAGGTATTTTCCTTATACCTCACCCTTCCTCCTACTTTGGGGATTACATGATGAAATATTCCTCATTGGAAGATTTTTAGATATATGAATTCAAGGAAGAAGAGCTGGAATTACCTCCAAAGTTCCACATGATTTTGAAGAGGGTAATGTATCTTTGATAGAAGGAACAATAGACAAAATTATAGGGACAAAAGAGGAACCCAAAATCTTGAAACTTGGTTCTTCATTGTCTCCAGAAGAAATAGAAGCACACATGAAGGTGCTTAAAGAGAATTCAAAATCCTTCACCTTTAGCTATAAGGAAATGATGGGTATCGCTCTTGACGTCATAGTGCACAATCTAGTTACAAAGCCTAATGTTAAACCCATGAAGAAAAAATTGAGACCCATGAAGCCAAAAGTGGATTTAATGGTTAAAGAGGAGGTAATGAAACTCTTATAAGTAGGGTTTATCAATCCTGTAGATTATTCCTTGTGGGTGTCAAAAATTGTCCCGAGTCCTTAAAAATAATGGGAAGATACGCATCTATATTGATTTCAAGGACATTAACAAGGCTTGTCCCAAAGACAAATTTCCACTGCCTTCAATCAATGTCATCCTTGACACAATGGTTATATATGAGATTTTTTGTCTTATGGATGGATTTTTGGTTACAACTAGGAAATAATTTCTTAGGAGGACCAAATGAAAACTACTTTCAGAACTCCATGGGGAACCTTATGTTATGCGATCATGCCTTTTGGCCTAAAGAATGTCAGAGCCACTTACCAATGGGTAATGACATACATTTTTTATTCATAATATCATTGAGTCATATGTTTATGACATGTTGGAGAAAGAAAAGAAATGTGGTGATAACCCTAAGGTGTTTCATGTCATTCTCTAACGCCTAATTTAATATTGAGTAACGCTAAATCCTAAGAAGTTCATGTTTGGAGTAATAGGAGGAAAGTTACTAGGATACATCATTTCATCCTAAGGCATTGATGTTGATATGGTTAAAATTTTAGAAGTTTTGGAAATATTCCCACCCACTAATGAGTCAAGCATTAGATCTTTTCTAGGTAAGTTTGAGGAAATTTGTAGGTTTATCCTTGACTTGAATTACGTTGTTCACCTCATCAATAGCTTATTAAAGAAAGAGTGTAGCAAATATTAGACTAGTGTCACGAAGTGTTTGAGTTAGTGAAGCACTTCCTTATGTCGCTGCCTATGCTCATGCCACCAAAATTTGACCGTCCTTTGATTTTATATTCTTGAGCCATTGATGTCTCAATTACATGCATGTTGGCACAAGAGGATAAAAATGGTCATGAGTGGGCCATTTACTTCATTAGCCATACTCTTATTGATTATGAAACATGATACATACAAGCAGAGGAATGTTTGACTATTGTTTTCAGAATAATGAGGTTAAGGCAAAACATGCTTAACCAAGATACATGGGTGATAGTTAAATCGACCAATATTCTTAACCCAGATTGTCTTATCCAAAAATGTCTTCTATTTCCGTACGCTGATGGGTGAGTTTGAACTCACCTTTGTTAACTAAAAGGTTGTACGGGATAAATTATTGTTGATTGGTTAGCAGACAATCCTATAGACTATGGGGAACTATTAGATCTAGATTTTCCTAATGAATGTGTGTTCTTCATAGAAGAAAATCCATCTGTCACTTTGATTCCATGGTACATTGATATTTTTAATCACGTTATGGACCGAACATATCCCAAGGGAGTGACCTCACAACAAAGATGATGGCTATGTGTCGAGTCGTGAAGTATGTAATTGTGGAAGAAGTGCTCTATCACAAAGCCTTTGATGGTATGTTGTTAATATGTGTTGATGAAGAAGAGTCGATAAAATCCTCTTTGAATCTCATAGTGGAGTCTGTGGTGGCCACTTTTGGGGGGAATACAACCACTCATAAGATTAATTGCATTGATTATTTCTAGCCCACTTTAGAGCATGAAGTTATAGAGTATGTACGTAGGTGTCAAAAATTCCAAGAGTTCTCACACAAGATACATATTCCTACTCAAGCTCTACAACCCATTGTGACACCTTGGCCCTTCTCTACTTGGGGTCTTGATTTGATAGGGAAATTCTCTCCCTCATCATCGATGGTCATAACTTCATTATCACGACCATAGAGTATTTTACAAAGTGGGTTGAGGTCATGCCTCTTACTACTTTACATGGGTTTGTAATCACAAAGTTTATTTTAAATTTGGTTATCTATAGGTACATAAGATTCCCACAAGTCATTATCTCGTAGAATGACACGACCTTCAAAAATAAAGAGGTATGATTATTGTGTGCATAATTTAAAATATCCCATCACACAGCCACTTTGTACTATCCCCAGGCTAATAGACAAGCCGAGGCTGCAAAAAGACCCTAAATTCCGTTCTCCTTAAGATGGTTAAGGAGAAAAAAATAGAATAGAATATCCAGCTTATTTCTCGGCCTTGTAGGCCTATAGGACATTGGTAAGAACACCCAAGGGGAAACCCCTTATTCTCTAGTCTTTGGATCTGAAGTAATCTTATTGTTGGAAGTATAGCTACCTAGTCTTCATATATCTCTATAAGGCATTTTAGACAAAGATGGATACCGAGAAGCACGAGTGGTTGAACTATAAACCCTTGATGAAGCTTGACTTAGAGCTAAAAATCATCACCATGTTTATGGTGTTAGGATGTGTCGTCATTATAATAAGAAATTATATGAACATGAAAAAAATGTAGGAGATATATTACTAATAATTGATATCTAGATTGACAAAAATATCAGTGAAGGAAGTTTAAACTCAAATGATTAGGCTCATACCAATTGATAGAAGACTTTAAGAATGGTGTGTACCACCTGTGTACTCTAGAAGGTGAATAATTTAGTGAATCAGTTAATTCACTTCACCTTAAATGCTTTTATGCATAGTTCATTTTCATCTCCACTTGTACATTATTGCATCCATGTTATATATCATCTACATTATCATATTATGAAATTGTAAATCAAGAAACTTACTTTTCAAGTAAATTTTAAGAAACTTTCAAATATTGGCAGAAACATTCAATCATATATCTTCAAGTATCCATCATGTCATCACCAAATTATTCTAATCTCTTCAACATTTCAGTAGTTTAGATAAAAATTTGACATTGATCTTAACAAAACTTGCACACTTATTTTTGTTCATGGTTTATTCTATCTAAGGTGTCTTTTCCCATAGTCTATTCTAGAAGCTTCTTGATGTCACATCTTTCCATAAAACCTCTCTGATAATAGAATAAATTTGAACATTTCACCTAGAGCTCTTGTCCACCTTTCTCAACCTTTGGTGGTGAGCCCTCGCATTTTACTAGTTATGTGGGGTTGAGGCTAGGGGAAATCATTCCTTCCCAAAAGAAAAAGTCTAAAATATATAAGCAAAAAGAAGAAGATAAATCAACAATAATACAAAAATGATTTCATTTCAAAATAAAACTACACTTCTTTACCCTACCAACCTTTGGTGATGATCCCACACTTCCTACTAGTGGTGTGAGGTTGGGAAATGAGGGAAGTGCCCTTAATCACCTATCTATTTTCCTTGGTGATGAGCCCATTATTCTTAATAGTATCATGGGGAAAGATGTAGGGGGTCTCATCAAATAAGTCAATAAGTTGTAAATAATTCAATGAATAAAAAGTTATTTGAAATCTTAAAAATCCCAAGAAAATGAGTTAGATGTGTATGTTACAAGATATTTAATCCCTAAAACCATATTTTTTCAATCAAAAGGCCATCTACAGATCTAATTCTAGATAAAATTGCAAGCAAATCACATTCTAAACTAGTTAGTTGACCTTGCTTAGGGTTGAGTTGTAGGTTCCTAATTGGGTCTTTGTCAAAATCTTGTCTTCTTATCACCATCTCCATTCATCAAAATCATATAACTCATGTCCTTCCTAGCTCTTGGTGATGATCCCTCGCATCTTACTAGTTGTGTGGGGTTAGGAATGGAGAAATTTCATCTTTCTATTATATTACATTCATCACATTTTGTCAATAAAATAGAAGTTTTAAATATTGCTTGAAAACCAAAGTATCTAATTACAATTTATTCTCATGTGCATCATAAAAAAAAAGGAAATAATCATTTTGTTTACACATTTGCATCATCATCATCCATAACATGCATCCATAAAAGCATATGAAAAGCATCAGAAATTCTAAACATCTAAGAGTACACAAATAAAGAAAACCATGATCGAGTCAACTCTTACGTAATGGCAAACCAAAAACAAATGTGTGTGTGTGTGTGTGTGTGTATATATCAATAAAATAAAGTTTCGTTTACATAATTCCATAACACTCTAACAAGTGTGGTCAAAACACTCTGCCTATGAGCTAGAAATTCAAAAAAATGATATATACAAAAATGATCTCAAAGAAATAAAACAATTGTGGTCTATCCTCCCTCTAAGATCCCACCTCAAGTTGTAGGATGAGGGCTCATACTATAGATCTAGTGACAAAAGTGACCCATTGCAATGCGGGAACCTCTGTGTATTAATCGGAGAGTGCCCATGTGATGGGGTAGGTGATCTACCAAAGCTGGTGGTAAAGTAGGGCTCGACCGAGAGAATGGTCTCATCTCTATCTCCTCGCGGCTAGCTCATGTGTTGCCATATCATCCCTCATCCGGATCATGGCCTTCGTGCATGTTTCATGTCGGTATAAACATATTTGTGTGACGTCTAATCATTTTTGGGCATCTAGCATCGGCCAACAACTTCTCTTATGTCTTCCCCATAGGGAGTGCAAAGGTGTCCAAGAGAATCTAACAAATTAAATCTTGTTAGCCATCGTAGTAGTTGCAAAGTACAAATGAAAACATTGACAAGTTAGAAAAACTCTAAAAATATATAGTGTGTAGTTTGCTAACAATATATTCTAAGAAGTAAAGTCGAAAAGAGTAATTTACTTACTCATATCTCCAGTGAATCCAATATGGATCAACGATCGGTGTTGGTGCAAGAGTTGTTGTGGGAAACTCCTTTGCTCTAATCTCCTCCACTACATTCTTCCCTACACCCATCTACCATCCAAAGAGTGACTCCTCATCCCCTCCTCCTCCAATGGTCAAAGGATCCTCTAAATGTAGTGTCTCTTCCTCAACCTCTACATCATCCCTAGTTATCACAAATGCCTCTCCAAAGGCCACCCACTACATATAGCTCTCTTTCTCTAACTCCAACTCTATCTCTAGCTCAATCTCCACCTCCATCTCATTCTCATCCTCCTCATCCTCCTCCTCTCCATTATGTGGAGGTCCTACCTTAATCTGTAGAATATGCACTAGCCTAACTAGATCTCTTACAACATGACGAGTGTTGATCAAAACTCCATGAGTGACAATGGGCCACTCAAGCTTTCCCTTCGAGCCATCTCTAGCCTCTTGGATCCCTCTATACACTGTCAGGAGTACTAGGAGGGAATCATCATAAGGTATCCCAAATTTTTTTGGTACCTTTTCCTACTACTCTACTCTACTAGTCCTCTCCGCTAAGTGTGTAGTATAACTGCATGTAGCCAAGGTAATAGTCTCCTCACCCCATAGGTCACCATGTCCCGATATGGTTTCACGACCATGTCATCTATGGTGAGTATAGAAACTGATCAATGTGACCCCTTGAGTGGAGCCATGTCAGCCCATCTCACTACTCTAATCACCCCAGATCTAATATCTCAATTCCTCCTCGATAGGGTATCATGTGTGCATATACCCAACTCATGACCAAAGTGTGGGCTAACTAAGGTCCTTGCCTTTCATTCGACAACTTTGAATAAATCCTAATAAGTGGCACCAAGGATATCAATTCCCCTACATATATATGTGGCCATTCTTCTCAATCATCTCGTATGATGGGTGCCCAACAACAAAATAAGCTTGTTCCCACCCTTGTCCCCATCTAAGCATGAAGACAAAATACCAATAATTCCTCGTGCATAAGGTAGGGATAGAAGGGAGGAAACTGATAATAGTCTCATCCCATGCTTGGTAACTGTGTTAGGTGCATGTGTGTCTCCCATGTATGTTTCCCAATGGTGGGCCCGAAAACCTTTACTCGCACTAGCAAAAATCAACTTCATGTCAAGTGGCGACAGAACACCCAAAATCTGGTAGACATCCTCTAAAGTGATCATCCACTCTCCCCTAACTCTAGAAACCGAAAAGTGTTCCATTCTACGTCCAAATAACTTGGTAAATCACACAAGAGGTGACTTACAATCAGAACTAGTTATGTATGTGATATCCTCCATATCCCAGCCCTGTGTAATAGGTCTCTCATCCTGAGTCAATGCCTTCAAAATCGGAGGAAACTAGTCACACTCACAAGCTCTTCTCTATTTGACATATTGTTTTTACATTGATAAACATCCAAAATAGCATGTTAAAAACCTTTAGATACACAATAATCTCACCAAAAACATCACAAAAATAATTCAAAACCAAAAAAATACAATACTTAGTCAATTTTGAGAGTTTCCCTATGCATCATCGACCGATACTGGTAGAGCGGTGGTCATGACCACCTCTCACTATAGTGTAGCACTTATGTAACCACCATGGAAACTCCACATTTTTCTTTGACCATGTAGCAGCTACGTAACCGACGTGGTGGTTGTGAAACTGCTCACTTTGTGCAAAGCGAAGTTGTGCAATCCTCACGGTTGTTCCGTCCCACGAAATGCGGGTCGCACTTAGGCCCCAAAACTCAAAAAAAAAGACAAAAATAGACCTTTTTAAATAAAACAAACTACATGATCCTATGTGGCACCCCCTTTATGGTCATTTTAGCTATAAAATTATCAAAAATAATCCCCTATGTCAATTTTTTTCACATTTCCTACATTTTAGGGTAGAAATAAACAAATGCAGATAACTCACATGTTCGTGACTCATTTATCCTCTCACTAGTTGGGCTGCCATCATGTTGTAGACTCTCTTTATTTTGACTATGCTCTCACGTGAAAATGTCATAGGTAATCCGTAACTCAATTTTTCCTAAGTAGGTAAATGCAAATGATTTCAAAAATAGTAATGTCGAGATATATATATATATATATATATAGCATGTTTTAACATTGTTTTGAGTGGGTGTGCTTCACAGGTGAGTACATCGACACAAGTATACTTATCCTCCCGTGGATATGGTAAGTCCATATTTTCATTTTAGTTTTAAATTTTTGTCGATTATATCATTATATCAGGACATTATTCCTATTTTCTTATTGGAGGTAATGGGAAGCTTGATCATAGCAGATGATCAACACATGGATGTGTTAGGTATGATTTCTAACTTTCCCATTTGGGAGCTCCATATTCAGACTTCATGTTTTACGCCTCTTCATCGCTAAGATGCTTGTCTGAGGGGGAAATATGTATGCGCCCAAATTTTCATGGTGATACATTTTTGGAACAGTTCAAATCCCTAATGATTATAAAATATTGATTCCAATAGTATCCAAGTCCAATTTCTTGCTTGTAGCATGTTCTTGTAGCTTATTTCACTTTTCTTATCTATTATCTAGATTTTGCCACTTTTCTAAGTTATTTTGCAAACCTTTTACCTTAATTCACATAACCACATCAGTGGTTACATAACTTTCAGTCTACCTTGAGTGGTGCTTACACAACCACCATGGCGGTTGCGTAACCCCCCCGCGGTTTCATGTGCTTCTACCTGAGACTTTTCTAGTGTGTTTTAAATGTGTGTTTCCTTCTTCTAGCTCATTTTTATTACACGTTTCTTGACCGAATCAGTTGTTCTTGATCTTTTTAGTTGTGTATAGACTTATTCTTCCCTACTTACTATTATTAGTAATTTAATTGCCCCTCTTGTTGTGATCTGACACTTCTTGGTTACCAACTGTGTTGGACCATGTCCCTTCCAAATTTCTGTAAAATCTAAGCTTTTTCCCAAAGCATTGGTTGGAGTATTTATATTTGTAATTACATTGTTATGTTGTCTGAATCCTACCAAGAAATACACAAGAAAACACAGTTCATTTTCCTTGTTATTCTCTTGCTTGCATTTCTACCAGACTGCTTATAAACCAATGAAATGAAACTATTGGTTGCATATAGATTAGTTATAAACATTGCATTACTACATCGCTATTGTTACATTGATCAATTCCTCTGATACACCTTAATAGTTTCAAAACATGAACTAACTACACAAAGATCATCATGTTAAGAGCTAAACAAGACTAAATACCAACATCATGCATTAGAAATTGAAATAGAAATCAAACTAATATGCTAAGCATTAGAATCTCTACTCTTTAGATCACCAAAAACACTAAATGAACCTAGATAGATCCATGGCAATCAAAGTTGATTGTTTGATCTTCAAGGGTTTGGGAATGGAAGCTCATCAAAGTATGGCTACAAGACCATTTTGATTCTCTCCATATGACCCAAAATCTTGGATGGATGAAATGCAAGAATGAGGCTATTAGCTCAAATGAGAGATGCTCTAAGATAAAATGCCTATAGATTAGCTATAAACATGAAAGGTGTAAGAAGAAAGGTAGGAGGAGGGCTCTTTATATAGCCCAATGGATAAAAAATCTTCTACATCCCTTTACATGTGGGATAATAGAGAGGTTGGGTTAGTTGTGGATAAGGGAGGTTTAGAAAGGGTTGAGTCAACCTTAGGAGAGTTTAGTTTGTCCTCTAGTGACTCATGGGGATTGAGGGGGTTTATTAATTAACCAAAGTGATTAATTAATAGGTGTGCAAGCTTATAGAAGCTTTTTAGAGGAATAATTAGCATGATTTAGACTATGGGAGGAATTTAATCAAGTAAATGATAATTTATTGATTTAATGGAAGAGAAAGCTAATTAATTAATAATAATTAATTAGTCTAGATAGAAAGGGGGATTAATTAATGAAAGGTCATTAATTGGTTTATTTTTTGGATAGAAGGGTTAATTAACTAGCGTAATGTAGCTAATTAATGGTGATAGAAGAGAAAGTGAGCATTATTGACGATATGTTGTCAATTTGCGGGAAAGGGAATAATTAGCGCAATTTAAGTATTTAAATTGCTCGAGCTAAATTACAGGTGTCTACATTTTCCCCTCTTTGGGGTGGCGTATGTGACACCACTTCAAAGATAGTAGATAGATAAATTTTTTGGAGTAGAAGAAAAATTAGTAGAAGTGAGAGATGTCCCCGAGTGTTCGATGGGGTGAGGAAAGAAGGCGATCAACGATCAAAAAAGGTGAGAGAAATGAATAGAAGAATTGGTAGGGGAAGGATGCCCCAAGTGAATCAGAAGAATAGTGTTGATAGGAGAATGATGTAGAAGAGGAATGAAGATAGAAAGAGAGAGCTAACTTTCATCCAGTGTACTAAAACAACTATAGTGTCATCATATTGCCAAGGATCTATGTCATCGGTCCTTATTAAAAATATAAGCATACGAAAAAGTAGAATGACATGAAAATCCAAACTACGAACAATTGTCCATTTCTAAAAACACCAGCTCAATGCAACATACAAAAAAAATGCAATACGAGCAGGAAACAAACTCATGTAACAGGGAAAACAAGTACAAACGCACATACTCAAACCAACAACGGTCAAGACGGTTGTACAAATGATTTGTTATCAAGCTGAAGATCCCCAAATGTTCGTGATTGACAAAAGGGTTAAAAATGATGCCCCTAGCAAGGATACATGCAAGGGGAGATAATTATGAAGGATGCGGGGTCCAATGATAAAGCGTTGTGCGCAACGAAACAATATTAGGCAATGAGATGTGCCCCAGAGTACCGACGAAGCAAGCATGCTAGCTTTGTAAATGGTTGTAAGTCAGATGATCTACGAGTCGTTTAATTCGTGAACACGTGAAAATTCTAGCAAGATATGGAATGAATACCATGCGCAAGACACATGAGTTTCAGCCGCTTATGAGCTTGTTTACCTATTTTTGTAAATTTTACAATTTTTAGGATTTTGGAGAAATTATGAAATGTTTTGGATTTTGGATGGATTTTTTTTTAGATTTTTAACGGTTTAGAATATAGAAGAAGTTAGAAGAATCAACAAGAATCTCCCAGGAGAAAAAGAAATGCCCCAGGGAGAAGAAAGAAGCAACAGGGGACAAATAATGCCCCAACACAATGGAAAGATTAACAAAATAATTAAATAAAAAAATAATTATTCGATGGAGTGTGCAGAAGAAGTGACATCACCTAGGAGCAATAAAATTGTCCTAGTGAGAAGAAATGAGTACTAGGTGGCAAATAATGCCCTAGCACGACGAAAAATTAAATAAAATAATTATTCATGGTGAGTAGAAGAAAAATTAGAGTGACAATGTCAAAATATTCAAATAAGGATCACGCCAACGAGAATGGTAATATACCCCACATGGGGGTAAATCATTACGATCAATTTGTTTGTTACCAACCACTACCAAAAAGTTACCATGAGACCCCTGATAGCGATGAGGATGATGGTGAGAGGAGGATCCCATGGAGATGCGCCGTCATCGAGTTCGGGAGTACGCCCAACATGCATATCCTCCTTGAGACAAACATTTTATACATGTATATATGGACATTTTGATGTGGCACATTTGTCATGGGATGATGTATTTTATTTTTGATGATTGATTATGGGTGTTGGATGTATCATGATGTTATATGGTTTGATTTCACACTTTGTATGTATCATGATGATAGTTGAGATGTTTGTACCACATGTGTTTGATTTTTACATGATAGATCCATAGATGATATCAATTGTATTGTACATGTGATGCTCTAGATTAGTGGATGGGATGACACGATGATATTGGTGCGGGGGGGATAGATTTTGATATTTGCATGATCCCTCTTGCCCCCATTTGATGATACGATATGCGATGATTAGCTTAGCATTCATGTATGATGTATACTTAGTTGTTTATTTATATATGATGTATAGATGATGTTAGATGTGATGATATTGATGGAGATATGATGATGTGATAACAAAACTATGTACATGCGACAAGAGACACAAGCAAATGTTAACAAACCTAACCAAATATACAATGCTAACCAACATGAATTAACACAACTATGTACAATTATTTACAAGCATGCAAAAACACACTTCATATGTACAAGTAAGAATGAATCTAATCTAAGCAAGAAAAGATGAATCTTATCAAAGTATGTCTAAGCAAAAAACTATACAAATGTACAAACAAGCAACAACTATACAAGCAAACAATGTACACAAACAAAGCAAGAAACAAGATAAAGTAAGTAAACTAAAGTTATGTTTTTGTAAGATTGTTTTGTGAAACACTTTTCTACTATTTTTTGTGTTTTGTGTTTTTCTATTATTTTGGATTTTGATCATATTTGAATGTTTTTGTGATTTTGAACATATTTGAATGTTTTTGATTTTCAAACATATTTGAATGTTTTTGTGATTTTCAACATATTTGAATGTTTTTGTGATTTTCAAACATATTTGAATGTTTTTGCATTTTTGAACATATTTGAATGTTTTGTGATTTTTGAACATATTTGAATGTTTTTGTGATTTTCTAACATATTTGAATGTTTTTGTGATTTTCTAAGGTTTTCCAAAGCTATGCATAGGTAACCGAAACGTGGATGCCCCAACGTTAGATGGAGAATATACAAGGGCAGGCGCCACATGTTTATAAACAAGAAGGTGAAGTCACGAAGTGCCCCAACGTTAGATGGGGAATATACAAAGACCATCCCTTCACCGATTTACAAGAGGAGAAAAATCCCGGATCAAGGCTTGACATGATAGGTTCACAGGAATCTCGGATGCAGTGTGCGAACTAGCCCTAGGCTAAGTAAAAGTACCCTCCAGATGCAAGATGCTTGTGAACAACGAATCCTCCCAAGGTGCACGAAAACCGGTTTTCACCAAGGGACCTATCCAAAGTGCCACAATTGTGTGGTTTTCACATATGGATGACCTGCTTTCTCTTTTTCTTTTTCTCTTATTTTAATTTTTTTGTATTTTGATCATTTTTACTTTTTTGTTGTTTTGTTTTTTTTTTTGTCATGTTTAAGCATAGAACCGCTTGAGGTGCATGGCATTCATAGGCTCACGGAGCTCATCGCCATTAGGATGGGCAAGTTTGTATGCTCATGTTCCATATTTTTCCACAATGACATAAGGTCCTAACCAATGTGGTTCAAACTTGTCCTTTTTCTCTTTTTCGCCCTTGTGTTGAACTGATTTTCTTTCATGACCAAATCTCAACCTCAAACTGACGAGGTATGATCCTTTTGTTATAGTTTCTGGAGACTCTATTATGATAAACCTTGAGATGGTTAAGGGTGTGGATGCGCTTTTCATCCAGGAGTTCTAATTTTGCTAGCCTGGCCACTCTGTAATCCTCATCCTTGTCCAGATAATCCCTAAGAGATATTCTCAGGGAAGGAAGCTCTATTTCCAATGGGATGATAGATTTTGTTCCAAACACTAGGAATAGGGTGTCACACCAGTAGGAGTGTGAATGGAGGTCCTATAAGCCCAAAGGGCTGGGTGAATTTACAAATGCCAGTTGTGACTTGTCTTACTCACCATCTTTTCCATGATCCGAACCAATGTTTTGTTAGTGGCTTTGGCTTTGCCCATTACCTTGAGGGTAATATGGTGTAGACCACTTTAATTTTATTTGAAATCGATGACAAAGGTCCTTCATTGTCTTGTTCTTGAATGATTTTCCATTGTCAATAACTATGGCTGCAAGAATGCCATACCATCAAAATAAGGTGATTCATGATAAACTTTGAAATCTGAGCACCCGTAACATAAGTCAAAGGAACAACCTCCACCCACTTAGTGAAATATTCCATAGTTATGATGATGTGGGTATGGCCATCATATGAGGTAGGGGTGAGCTTCCCTATTAAATCAAGTCCCCATTTGGAAAATGGCCATGGGGTTGTGATTGGTTGTAATGGTTGTGATGGCATGGATGAAATTTCCATATTTTTGACATAACACGCATTTCCTCACATAGTTACAGCAATTTGTTTCCATAGTAGGCCAATAGTAGCCTACCCTTAACAATTTCTTTTCTAAAACCATTCCATTTGTATGGGTGCCGCACACCCCTTCATGTACCTCCTTGATTGCTTAGACTGACTCTGTTACATCTAGACAACGTAATAGATTCCCATCATAGCCATGATGATAGAGCGTACCTCCCAAGAGGGTGTAATGGGCTATCTAGCAGATAAGGCTTTGTTTTTCGAGTGGGAGATGTCAGGAGGAAAGGTATTGTGTTTAAGATAGGCATAGATGTGTGCATACCATGGGGAATATGGACCAACAACTTCACAAGCCAAGCAGGATTCTAGCATGTCATACGCAGTCGCGTAGATTCTCAACAAAGAATGGCATATCATTGCTCTCTAGTGGAATTCGTAGCATAGAACCTATGGTTTCCATTATGCATCTGTGGATCTATTTTGTGCTCTTGGAATCTGTTTGAATGTAATATGCACAAAATATTCTTTCAAAGTTTCCACCAGTTTCTTGTAGGGGATGAGCTTTTCATCCTTGACTTTGTATTCATTGTTGACTTGTTTGATGATCAATTGTGAGTCTCCAACGACCTTGACATGGTGGATATCCCATTTGATTGCTAGCTTCATCCTAGTGATGAGCACTTCATATTCTACAATATTATTTGTATAAGGAAAACTCATATGGAAGGCTTGCGGTATGGGGTCTCCTGAAGGAGTGATTAGCACTACACCTGCTCTTGAGCCATGGAAAGTGAAAGATCCATCAAAGTGCACTTGCCACATGATAGATTCCTCAATATACATTAATGATGCGTCTCAGATCCAAGATCATAGGTTTAGTTCCCGGTAATGGTGCTTCTACTAACGATCAACAAGCACTTGTCCTTTAATCAATTTTTGGTGTACATACTCAATGTCAAATTCACTCTCAATAGAATGATCCAATTAGCCATTCTACCCGTAAGGGCGGGTTTTGATAATAGATACTTGAGTGGGTCAACCTTGGATATAAGCTTGGTTTTAGTATTCAATAGGTAATGGCGTAATTTTTGGAAGGTAAAAATGATAACCAGACAAGATTTTTCAATTTGAGGATAATTGAGCTCATAAGAAATTAGAGTACGACTGAGATAGTATACGATTTTTCTTTGTGACTTAGGTCATATTGGGCGAGCAACATGCCAATAGCAAATTGAGTAGCAAAAATATACAACAAAAGTGGCTCACCGGGAGTTGGAGGCATGAGGACAGGTGGGTTGGCTAAGTATTTTTAAGCAAGGCGAAGGCATGTTGTTGCTCTGGTCCCCAAATAAAGGCAACATCTTTTTTAAGCAGATGGGTGAATGAATGGCATTTTTAGCCAACTGTGAAATGAAATGGTGGATGGCTTGTATCTTTCCTTGCAAGTTACACATTGTTTGATGTTTTTAGGGAGGAGGACATTTCAGTAATGGTGGTAACTTTAGCTGGGTCTACCTCAATCCCCTCGTGATACAATGAAGCCAAGTAACTTTCCTAACAACACACCAAACACACACTTCTTTGGATTTAATCTGACCTTGTATTCCCATAGGTGTTCAAAGATACACCGCAAAATCTCAGGGTGATCTACTCTTGTCTTGGATTTTCCTAGGATATCGTCCACATAGTCCTCCATGATGTCATGAATCATATCATGGAAGATCATTGTCATTTCCCTTTGATAGGTTACACCTATTGCATTTTTAGGCCAAAGGGCATTACTTGATAATAAAAGTCCCCAGGGGGTTGTGAAGGTTTTCTTGTGTTGATCTTCATCTACTATTTTGATCTTGATTGTAACCTAAAAGCCATCCATAAGAGATAAAATCTCATATCCCGTAGTTGAGTCAACAATCATGTCAATATTGGGCAATGGAAATCATCTTTTGGACACGCCTTATTGATGTCTCTAAAATTTGTACAAATTTTGATCCCGATAGGTTTCTTTTATATGGGGACTATATTCGATATCCATTCTAAGTAATCAATAGGTCTAATGAAGCCCCTATTACATTACAATCTTTCTAGCTCTTCTTTAACCAACAGAGCCACCCATGGATGCATTTTTCTAAGTTTCTGTTTGATGGGCTTGGCATCTATGTGCACAACTAGGTTATGCACTACCAAAGTTGGATCCAAGCCCGACATATCCTTATACGACCATGCGAATATATCTACAAATTCCCATAAAAGCATGGTGAATGTATTTTTCTCCGTGCTGAGAGAGAAGCTCCTAGCTTGACTATCTTTGGGTCATGTCTTTTGTTCCAATATTCACATTGATGGTTTCTTCCACTAGCATTTTTGACAAATCCTCCATACGTGTAGGATCGGGAGGAAGGTTGAGATCTTCTTCCAAGGGTGTCTCTATGATATTTTCACCCTTGGCGTGGTCACTTTTCTTGTCCATTGATTTTGTTACTTGTTTTTCAGCCAACACCTCAAAGAGGTTTTCACTGTGTGACTTGGACTTTTTGCTTTTGCCGAGGCTTTTCATTGGAACTTTTTCCCTCACTTTTCTTAAGTTTTGTTGACCACGAAGCTTAGCTTCCTCTCCAAGTATGCGCAGTATCTAAGTCAATGTAGAAACCCTTCTTATGGTCTCCAATTGGAATTGTATCTCGAATGCCCATGAATTCTGCAATGGCCTCATCATTTTCAAAGAGGTCCAGTGGTACGTGACATTGTTGGTCCCATTCGACAAGGCAAGGGTAAACAAGGTCAATTTTAGGTTTAGTGGGGGTTAAGGTAAGGACAACGGTATCCATGAATAGGTTCGTGGAGGCAAGATCCTCATATTGGCTATAGTGGGAATCTGTATCATTGTCTAAATAATCAGAGCTATCTTCGTGCTCATAATAGGTAGTGCATCTTGATCATTGGGGTGTGATCCATAGGGTCAAATGTCGATACCATACCTTTCCATTTTGAAATGTGGGAGAGGAACTGGTTCTCTTGGTCCTTTCTCATTCTTTCCACATCCTAGACCCTTATAGCCCATAGAATACATCATTCGGCTAGACTTCTCATACTCAGGGATTTGGTAGCAAGTTAGCTGAGTATCCTCCTGGGACCCAAGTCATAGGTGGGTCCAATAATTTCTCTCAGCAAGTAATCCCCAGGTAAAAATGTCCCAATAGTTTTTCATCTCTAGGCCATCTGAAATGATAGTTGGGTCGACCTCTTGTTTTTGGTGACAAAGATAGGTCTGAAACTAAGAGAGCTTGTTGCACATTATATTCTCCACAACCATACTCCAAAACTTTCATCTCCCATGAATCAAAAGGAGAAGTAGACGTAGAAGCTTCACGAGTGCAAGAACTTAGGGAGTCTGAATCTACCCATGATTCCATAGCTTCTGATTGAAGAGGAACAACTATATCAACAAAGGGACATGTATAGGTACCCTTACGAGAAAAAGCTATTGAGAGCTCTGCAGTGAGCAAAGGGTTCTAGATCTCCTTGTATTGTAACAATGTGTCCCTCATGTTTCAACTTGATGCACTATGGAATGTTGATGGTATGGCCTGCATGGCATGAATCCATGGGTGGCCAAGAAGCATATTATATGGAAGTTCCAAGTCTAAGACATGAAACTTTGTATGATGACAAGTTGGTCCTACCTCCATTGGCAATGTGATTGTCCAGTTGATTCCCTCTCACGTTGTCATAAGTGGTTATGGTAATAATATGGGACTCTAGATCTTCTTCTGTATGTCCCAAGTTGTTTAATTAGTTTCAAAGTGCATATATTCAAACCTGATCCATTGTCCACAAGCACCCATTTTATCTTCTACGGGTAACAAATACCTCAATATATAGGGGAGATTATGTGTGTGATCCTCACTAGGGATCTCCTATGATTAAAGGAGATGTATTCAGTTGGTGCAATGTTTGCCACCACGGCTTGAAGATGTGAAGGGTCTACTTCCATTGGCACTCTTGACCCTTGGAGAGTTTTGTACAAGATGTCCTTATGTACATTTGATATTTTAAGAAGATCCAAGATTGAAATCTTGGCAGATGTCTTCTCAAGTTGTTCTAAGAGGTTGTACCGATCATCATCTTGTGGGGTTGATAGAGAGGTTCTGGGATCATGAGATGGGTGCCTTATTACCATAACGCAATCCTTTCCCTTGATCCAAATGGTATTCACATGTTCATTAGAAGAGTGGATACATCCAATGAGTGAATCATAGTGATTATTGTCACTTTTGGTATATAGATAGTTCACAACTTTGTAACTTTTGGATGACTCTCCTTGATCCGGCCTTTTCTCATCTGACCTACCATGTTTAGGGAATGGTTCTTTGAATATCCCCATCTTTTCATTTGGCGTTTGAGTTTTCTCTGGGCGTCAACTTCTATCTCTCCATTGTCAATGAGATCTTGGATGTAGTGACAAAGTCTTAGGCACTTGTCTGTCTTGTGTCCCTTGACACGATGCAAATCACAATAGTCATGCTCTTTGTACCATGATGGTTTAGGAGCATTGTCATCAAAAGGTTGTGTCGTGGGATAAGTCACCATGTGAGCTGCATCCAATTGCTTCAATATTGCAGAACAAAGGCTCATTGAGAGGAGTGAATGTTCTATGTTTAGGTGGTGGTTGAATAGGCCCTTTGGTCAGTTTAAAAGGTTGACCAACTTGAACCATTTGTACTCGTTTGGAATCTTGTGATTCCGTCTCCCACCACGTTCTTGTTTTTTTTGTTAAATATTTTCACTTCTCCGTGGGTTTGGCATTTTGATTATCTTTAGAATGTGATTTGATGGTTCCTTTGGCAATGAGGGATTTTTCTATTTGTATGCCCTTTTCAATGACCTCTTCAAAGGTACAAACACAATGCATTTGCAAATGGAAAGCAATGTCTGGGTTTAGATTGGGCACGAAGATACTCACAAGTTGTTTTTTCAGGAAATGCGCAAGGGAAGCAATTGGTTATCCCTCGCCATCTTTGCAAGAAGCTAGCAAATGTTTCATTGGGCATTGTTTAGTACCACACAAGTCTATCCATGGTTATGTTGCTTTCTATGTTGTACGAAATGTCGAACAAACCTTTCTGCCAATTCAGCCATGTGAAGATAGACCCACGAGGTAAGCGAGTGAACCATTCTAAGGCTTGTCCCCCTAGACTCTTAGGAAAGAGTCATATGAGGTAATTATCGCTATAGGCCACTTCTTGGCATGCCATGTAAAAATATTTCACATGATCTCACGGATCACCTTTCCCTCGTATTTTCAAATTTTGGCATGTCAAACTTCTTAGGGAAGGGTTGAAGCATCATAGTTTTATCAAATGGATGGGGGCATAGCTCTTCATATTGGTATTTCTTGTTATTCCCACATTACTTTCTTGAAGGCTTGTAAGCATCGCTTTCATGGATTGCATTTCTTGTGCAAGTAATTTCTCTTTAGTAGGAGAAGCAGGGATATATACATGATTGTATTCCATATTGTCTCCTTCTTGATTTTCCATGTGAAGTTCACTAATTTTGACCTTAGGTTTAGTCTTATGCACATTTTTGTTTGTTTCTTTTTGTACATGAGATGTGAGCAATGCTAATTTTCTACTAAGGTTTTGGATTTGCTTGTTGAATAGTGACTTCTCCCTCAAGAGGTTCTTCTTCTTCTTCGTGGTGTGGAGGTTGTTCTACATTCTCATGTTCTATTCTAACTTTACGTGGTATCTTGATGAAGGGCATTTTGTAACCCACCACATTATCGTTTCCTACATTTGACGTGGAAGCGTGGCCATGTGTTAGGATATCATCCATGTTAATGAGAGGTTTGTCCTCTCATTAGCTTCATTTGTTGGTGGTATTGTTTCATGTTCTATAGGCATTCTAGCTCCTAATTCCACCACTCGTGCTAGCACCCGATCTTTGTTTCTATAAAGGAATTCGTCTAACAAGGTGGGGTCAAAGTCAAATTCCACGTGTGGTGACTCTAACTCATCACCACTATGATCTACCATCTCTTCTACTTCTTTTCTGCGAGAGAATAAAGGCCCAAGATCATGGCCAATAAAGGGATTTGACCCTTGTTTGTTTGAAGTTTCCCAAGTTTGTGTTTTTCTTGTTTCCAAAGCCTACTTTTTGAGTCCTAATCTTGTTTTAGGGGCCATGACGTATGATAGTTTCACTAAGGTGTTTTGAATGTGTTCAAAAGATATTGATTAAGCTTAAGTGAAACACAAAAGAGAATGTCAAGAGTTCAAGAATTATAATGAATGTCAAAGTACCAATGTGACAAAGTGATTGCTCTAAATGAATAAGTCAATAGTGATAAACAAGACACAATCACACAATGTTTAGTTCCAAACCAATCAATCAAATGATGTACTTCCTAAATCTATTTTCAAAAAGGTAGTTGGTGTCGTAAGATGATTAACAAAATGTCACTACTTATGTCGAGTTCAAAGAAATGAACAAGGCGTAAGTAATAACAAGGAGTTAACACGATCTCCAAACAAAGTATACTAAAAGCAAGCTCAAATCTAGTCAAGACCTATATTCCAAAAAGTGGCAGTTACAATTGTGAGTGACACAAAATTTCACCAAGATATGTTAACCAAACTTTGTGAGAAAGTAAGGTATTGATATCAAGATGATATTGATATAACACACACAAATGGTAACACTCAACACTTTTCAAAATCGAGGTAGTAATTGGAATCAAACTAAAGCTAGAGTATACCTAGGAATTGTTAAAGTGTACATAGTGTAACATCACAATATAGATATTTAGGTCAAGTTTACAAGAAACAAGACGTAAATACCAAAATTGTAGTGACACGATATAAACAAGATAACCATTCAAAGGAGAGTCAAGGTGATGAACCAAGCCTAACTACGATGACGATATTGACTTGGGTATCAAGATCACAAAGGCTACCAATGATATGAAAAACATCTCCACACACTTTAGATGTTTAACAACTCAGCTGCAAACATGGATGAGCATAACGGACACAAAAGTGGTGAATACAATCAATTAGCAACACAAGGGTAGTCACTCTTCTTCTGATCAACAAAGTGTCAAAAGAAAGTGAAGGAAGTAGATCAATTGAGGTGAAAAATGTTGGCCTCACTTTGGCAGAGTTTCACCTCGCCTTAGGGAAAGTGAAAAACTAAGAAAAAGTAACGCTTCACACGTTTCATGATGAACAATGGCTCCCAACTCAAATTGGTTTTGATATGGTCCAAGTTGGCTCTGGTCAAAGATAGCTTCCTAGGTGGTTCACTCAACTAGGTGTCACAAGTTATCTAAGAGCGAGCTTGATTTTCCAAGAAAAGTCACACTAACTAATTCTTGGAGTATCTCGCTTTACTTTACCCCCTTCAAGCACAGTGGGCAATAAATGTGTCCATCGTGTACTCTCACTGGGGTCGTGATACGGATAACTTTGATGCTAAATCTCACAAATGGTAAAAACTAGTCAAGTAGGTTGTGCGAGCACTTCCCGTTTCATCCACAAGGTTCCCTCTTGCATGGACTACTTTGGGGTTCCTAGACCACCCCCATTTTTGTAGCTTAAGGCTTATGCCAAAGGGGTTATGTCCTAGTTTTAAGTGAGATGAGGCGTACCCTTATCCGAACTTGCAAATCAAGTGTTTTGAATGTGGTGTGTTTTTTTCTTTTAGACTTAATGTGGTTTAGTCATTCACTATTTGGCAATCTGCAACACACGTGTAGTTAGAAAAGTTTGTTTTAAACTCCTTTCTTTGACAAGTATTTTTAGGTCATGCACTCAAGCGTTAGTAGTTCTCCAAGCAAATCACATTATTTAAAAGAGGATTAAGAGTTTCTTTTGATTCTCAAGATCATCCAAGGATGCAAGAGAAGATCATACACAACAAATAATCCAACTAAAAAGTAAAGAAAAGCTTTACAATCAATGAACCATACAAAAATCTTGATAAATGTTCATTCCCTTAAACCAAAAATGAAAGATGAAGTTTCCAATTTACCAAATGTTATAAAATGAAGACTAAAGTTTCTTTTGATTCTCAAGATCACCCTAAGGTGCAAGAGAAGATCATACACAAACTTTAGCCCAACTATATAGAAATGGAAAACTTCAAATCAAAGGACCATAGAAAAATGCTTTGTAAAAGGTTCATTCCCTTAAGCAAAATGAATAATCAAATTTCTAAGTTAATCCAAATGTTAAAAATATAGAGATCAAATTTGTTTTTGATTCTCAAGATCACCAAAAGGTTAAGAGAAGAGCATACACAATCTTTGGTCTAAATCAAGTAAAGCATGGAAATACAACATTCATCAAAACATTAGAACATGTTAGAAAATGACCAGTTTTAAAATAAAAAGAAAACCTATAATTTTTGTAAGTATAAATCTAAATTTATGTTTTCATTGCATATTTAACTTCAATACCTTTCCAACGCAAAAAAAATGGAGTCATTTCGAGTTCGGGAGAAAAATGTTATGGCCTTCGAAGATGGGTTACACATATGCTCTTATGCTCACGGGTACGCACTTGACATGCACTTGTCAAAAAAATGTCCCTAATATACAAAATGGTCAAATTTTTCCAACCAAGATTCAATTTTTACAACAACCCATCACATTAATATATTAATAGAAGACTCAACACTATCAAACATTAACATACATGCTCAAAAATTTAAGATTTTCAAGAAATTGACAAAACTAACATGTAGAATGATGAAAAAGTAAGCTCTAAAAATGAAAACATGATTAAATATTGAAATTTTCTCACCAAGATTCAATTTTTACAGCAACCCACCACATTAATATGTAAATATAAGACTCATTACTATCAAACACTAACCTACATGCTCAAGAATTTAAGATTTTCAAGAAATTGACAAAACTAGCATGTAGAATGTTGAAAAAGTAAGCTCTAAAAATGAAAACATGGAGAAATCTTGAAATTTTCCCATCAATTCAAATTTTGACAGCACTTCACCTCCTTTATACCTACAAGAAAGACTCAACACATGAAAACTCAACAAAACAAGTTAATAAAAACAAAGTTAGTCAATATGTGCAAAAGAGGGTTAGTAACCAAAATGAAACTTAACTACAAAAACTTGAAATTAAGTGCAAATGGACAATGGAGTAAGTCCCACCAAGTGTGCCAAATGTATCAATGTATTTGTTATCTATGCAAAAGAATTAAACTAACACCTAGTAGTCTTAAAACAAATCTAAATCAAAATTTATGCATCATCATGTTTAGAGCTTAAACAAGACTAATCTACCAACATTATGCATTAGAATTGAATAAAAATTCAAACTAATATGCTAATCCATTAATCTCTATATCTATTGAATCACTAATCAAACTGAAATGAACCTTATTTAGATCCTTGGCAATCAAATTTGATTGTTTGTTTGAATCCCAAGGTTTTCAAGAATGGAGTCTCATCCATGGCTACAATGAAGACCATTTGACATATCTCCATATGACTTTAAAATCTTGGATGGATGAATGCAAGAATGAAGATATTAGATCTCAAATGAAGAATGCTCTAAGATGATAAAATGGCTATAGCTTAGGCTCTATGCTCATTTAGGTGTAAGAAGAAAGGTAGGAGGAGGGCTCTTTATATAGCCCAATGGATAAAAGAATCTCTACATCCCTTTACATGTGGGATAATAGAGAGGTTGGGTTAGTTGTGGATAAGGGAGGTTTAGAAAGGGTTGAGTCAACCTTAGGAGAGTTTAGTTTGTCCTCTAGTGACTCATGGGGATTGAGGGGGTTTATTAATTAACCAAGGTGATTAATTAATAGGTGTGCAAGCTTATAGAAGCTTTTTAGAGGAATAATTAGCATGATTTAGAATATGGGAGGAATTTAATCAAGTAAATGATAATTTATTGATTTAGTGGAAGAGAAAGCTAATTAATTAATAATAATTAATTAGTCTAGATAGAAAGGGGGATTAATTAATGAAAGGTCATTAATTGGTTTATTTGTTGGATAGAAGGGTTAATTAACTATCGTAATGTAGCTAATTAATGGTGATAGAAGAGAAAGGGCATTATTGACGATATGCTATCAATTTGCGGAAAGGGAATAATTAGTGTAATTTAAGTATTTAAATTGCTCGAGCTAAATTATAGGTGTCTACAAAGATTGCTTTACAGATCGCCCGCAAACTAATGCAAGCTCCATCACTCCTTCATTTCTTCTACACATTTCCAAAGATAGTTCCCTCGACACATTTGGATATATCATTAGAAAATAAGTTGAGGGGATCACAAAGCATAACCATCATTGGAATTGTATCTGCATTAAATTTCTAGGTTGGAGGTGTTATTTACATTCATATAAGCTTTCTTTGATTAGCTAGATCTTAATCTATAATTTCTGTAGAATATCATTTATTTTAAAGAAGTAGAATGTATAGAAGTTTTCATTTTCCCATAAGAAGTTTCCTTTGAGGATTTCTTCTCTACTCATCCCTATGGATTTATCTAGGAAGAGTTCACAGGAAGTTCTTATACATAGAGTTTTGTTAATTCTTCACTATCAAATTATCTGTAGAGTTCGCTGCATTAATTATTTCGATCCAATTATCGCATGAGAAAATATTTTTTTGAAATATTCCTCCTCGCTTTTCCCTCGTGGATTTGCACTAGAAGTGAGTTTGAAGAAGCTTCTATATCTGTGTGTCATTTTTTATTTCTTCATTTTAGAAAGTTTTTATAGATCCTATTGTTTTACCAAGGAAGATTCATGAGAATAATTTCTTCTGAGAAGCTTTTCAATATTTGCATGATTCTGAGGTAGAACCAAAGGAATTCATATCCACAATTCAAATTAGGAAAGTCTTCATTTTTATTAAATTAGAATAAATCCATTCTACAACCGATTAAAATAAAATGTAATTTACTAGCCTAATCTAATGCTATGCAAAGAAGTAAATAATAGATAAATAAATAAAGGAAATGACCTAAGCAACTAAGTACATAGAAATGTGAAACCCTAATGTGCAAGGGATGGTTAAGAAGTATTTAGCTGGTTTGATGAAGGTGTGGGACTCGTGT